>JARQOD010001947.1:0-87176 GCA_033576555.1 Oophaga sylvatica | reverse complement strand
ATGATTCCTTAAAAAGGACAATCGTAAACCCCTGATTCCAATCCTCATGTACGCTGTAACCCCAGGGGGACTTGTCAAAAACTCATCTAAAAAACCCAATCACAACATCCCCCAGGTCAGGTGTTCCTGACTTTTTGTTTGATTTTTTGATGTGTTTAGCAAAAGTAAATTGTTCCTTCCCTCCCCTAGGGCTTGATCGCTTTGAATTAGTGCGGGTTTGTAAAACCCCAAAAGGGTTTCCCCTTTTTTAATTTCTTAAATGAATGCGCTATGGGGTTTTCTTTTATCAAGGAATCATTGGAGAAGGGTCATATCAGACCTTTCCTCTTCCCCCTTAGGTGCCGGATTTTTTCTTTGTGGCCAAAAAGGGGTTTCCCTTTTAAGGCCGTGAAATTTTTTATATCTCTTGAAAATTTTTAGTGAAATTCAATCCATTCCCCTTGATTTCTGACCTGTTTTCAGGGTGAAAAACGCTACTTGGTTTACCAAGTTGATCAGGGGGGCGTTAAACCTTTTTTGCATTAAGACGGGGATGAATGGAAGACGGCATTCAATCCCCCTGAAGGGATTTTGGTCCTAGTGATGCCCTTTGGGCTCAATAATGCCCCTTCCGTCTTCCAGCCCTTCATAAATGCATTTTCAGGGTTTTTTTGGCAATTTCTGATTGTTTATTTGGATGATATTTGATTTTTTTTAATGACTGGGCTTCATGGAAACTGTTCGAACTGATCGATTTTGAGAGAAAAATTGTTGTATTAAAGGGGGTTCAAAGTGTCTTTTTGGGTCAGAGGATCTAAATTTCGGGGGATTCATTTTGTCCCCATCTGTTATTGAAATGGACCGGTCAAGGTTTAGGGCCCTCTGGTTTTGGGCCAACCTACTTCATTAAAGGTCTTCAGAGATTTTTGGGTTTTTTTCCAAATTTTTTTTTGTAAATTTATGGTAATTTCTCGGTTATTTTTAAAAAATTAACTGATTTGACCAGAAAGGGTTTGATGTGGGGATTGGCTTACGGGCAGTCTTGCATTTCAGGAATTAAAGAGATTAATTTGCTCCTGTTTTCGGAGCCTGTGTTTCTTGCCATTTCAGGGGAGGTTGATGCTCCTGAAATTGGGGAGGTGCCGTTTTGTCCCAAAAAGATCCAGAACCTCTAAAAGTAACCCTTGTCCTTTTCTCTCGAAAATTTTTCCTATGAACGTATTATGACGGGGTAATCGGGGTATTGGCCATGAAGTGGGCTTTTGAAGAGTGGAGACATTGGCTGGGGGAGCCAAAAACAGGTGGTGGCCTTACGGACATAAGAATCTGGTTCTATCTGGAACTGAAGGGACTCAATCTAGACAGGCCGGTGGGCCTTGTTTTTCACAGTTTTAATTTTTGGGGTTTTCCCTTTTTGGAAAAGAATGTTATGGCGGAGCCCTCTCGAGGGTTTCCTTGCAGACTCTCCTGAATTATCTGATCCTTTGTTATCTTGAAAGGGGTGGTTCTTTCCGCCTCTGCCCTATTTGAGACTTGCTCTGGAGGGGTGTCAGGGGATAGGCCGGCGTGCCCTGTTGGAAATTGTTTGTCCGGACCAAGGAAAAAGAGTGGATGTCGAATTCTTTGTTTCCGCATTGGGGGGATCCCGGAATTTTTGGTACCGGCTTGGTTTTTTTCGCCCTTTTTTGGGGCCTACCTTGTTCGTGATGTCGGGAATTTGTGCGTCCTGCGGGACTTGCTCTCGCTCCAAGTTGCTCTGCTTTGTGGTTTGTTGATCCATTGCCTGTGCCCAAGAGACCATGGGCCATTCTCTTGGAATTTCATTTCCGATCTTCTGTTTCTCGGAATGACCACCATTGGGTAATTTGTGTGGTTTTCCAAAAAAATGATACATCTTGTCCTTTTTAGTTGCCTTCCTCCTCTGAATTGGGGGCGTTTTCCTTCGCACGTGGGTTTTACCGGTTCCTGGAAAATTGTGTTGAAGAGGAGTCCAGTTTGTTTCCAGATTTTGGGGCCTTTTTGTTCTAAAACGGGGTTCAATTGTCTTTCTCCTCGGATTTATCCTCAGCCAATGGTCAAACTGAGAGAAAACCAGAAATTGGGACTTATCTAAGATGTTTTGTGTTGTGATCGGAGGTGGGTTTTTTTTGCCTTGGTGGTTTCTCTTAATAATTGGGCTAGTCTGCCACTTTGTGTCTCCGTTTTTTGTAATTCTGGGTTTCACCCTCGATTTTCTTCGGAAGGGAGGTTTGTCTGTCCAGGGGTTGCTCTGTTGTGGAGCGTTGCAAAAGATTTGGGACCGGTAGTGGGAGGTTGTCCTCTCTCGGAGGGCCACGGTTTGTAAAACGGCATGGACTGTGGTCTCGTTTTTAAAGTGGGGGACTTGGTCTGGTTGTCCTAAAAAGAATATTCTATGAGGTGAATTCCTAAATTTAAGCCTAGGTTCTTGGAACCTTATAAGATCATGGAGATTATTAATGTTTCTTTTCGTTGTTCTTCCAGGGACATTTAAGACCATAAGTGTTCCACAAGTCCTTGTTGAAGGGTTTGTTGAGCCGTGGTTCTGCTGCTGTGCCTCCTGACCTGTTTTGGTTGAGGGCAATCTGGGTATGTGGTTGAGAAAATATTGGATTCTGTTTTTCTAGACGGAAACTCAGTATTTTGGTTTGGAAGGTTAGGTCGGAAGACAATTTTGGGTGTTTGCTTCGGACATCTGCTGGGACTTATCCTGGTTATATAGAACTTCCTACCGACTGGTTGCTAAATGGGGTTCGGTGACCCTCCTCAAGGGGGGGTTTGTGTGTGGGTTTGAGGAGTTTGGCAGAGGCTCCCTCTGGTGGTTCAAGCGGTGTATGAAGATTGTGAGGCGGGAATCAGGTGTTACTGATGGTTTATAATAAGGGATATTTTCCCATCAGGGTTGCCGGTGATCAATTGTTTGGTCTGAATCCTTCTTTCCAGTTTCCTTGTAGCCTGTGTGTCGGTCTGCTTCTCTGCTAACGATAAGTCTTTTTTGTTTTGTGTTTGTGCTTTTTTTTGCATTTTGTCCGCACTTCTGTGGGGGCCTTCTGGGTCCTCCGGGGGCTTCTGCCCCTTCAGTTTAGTTCAGCCATGAGTTTTGTTCTTTTGTTTTTCCAGCTTTTTCAGTGGTGTGTTTTGATTTTGTTACACAGAGAAACTAATTTGGTGGTGAGTCGTGTGATCTCAGGTGATTTGAAATTGTAGAGGTTGTGTTTTTCAGGGTTTTCTGGGATTTGCAGTAAGTCCTTCCTACCTTTTCATTTAATAGTTTGGGCCCCAGCGTTTGCTATACTATTTTCTTTCTGTGTCGTATTTCCTCTTGTTTAACCGCCATTACATGTTTGGGGGTTTCTATTATTTTGGGGTTCTGTCGGGGCAGTTAGCTTTCTATTTCTACTTTAGGTGTAGTTAGTTTTCAGGCTGTGACGGGGTCTGGACAAGTAGGAACGCTCCCGGTGCCCTTTGTTGTGGTGGTTGTCAGGGTACTGCAATCCCTAGATTCCAACTGCTCTGGGTATTGCCTTTTTTTCCTGCATCCAGCCCGAAAATAACAGATGTCCCTCCCACGATGGGTTCCTCCCGAAAGACCAGGGGAACCTCCTATAAGGGACTTTTGTAGTAGGTGGGCATACGGGGGGGGAGTTACCTACACTCCCCGAAGCCGTTTCAAACGAAATAGAAAGGGCCTTGCGCCTCCATTGAGGGGGAGAATCATACTGAGCCAACATCTTTTAATTTGTCAGTTAACCTTGACAAAATGGCTCCTAAGGCTGGGTAATTCACTGAGTATCCGTGGCCCATTACGGAACTCAGAAAAATTTCCTCCCCACCGGATTTGCTGTATCTAGTAACTTGTTTCAGCAAGGGAGCCCGAGGGTCATATACACCGACCCAGGGGGCAAAAAATATCTACTGACTGGAGGGCCGGGGAGCCCGGCGGAAGAGAGAACGCCCAGGATTGAGGGTCCCCTTGTAAGAGCGAGATGACAATTCCCACCCCGATGACCGAGGCCGCAGCCGAAAGTACAATTTACATGCCTCCGGAATGCAAAAAATTTGTCCCGCCCACCAGTGAACCTGTCCGGGAGAGCCACCTTAGTTTCAGATCTGGTTTGCTCCGGGGGGACAAAACCTTGGACTTAATATCCGTAAACTCCATGGACAACCTCTGCAACTGCAGGGCAAGCTGGGCTACTGGATCCATGGTAGCTGAGGAAATTCCTTAGTTTTTTGGCCGGTGAAAATGTCACGCTGTATAGCAGATATATAAATAAATGATGTCAGTAATCTATCAAGTGGGACAACATTCTATATAACATATAGATAGGTAACATTAACATGTATATATAGCATAGTATTACCTGACATAATATCCTGTGGGTCAATACTGAATCCTTTTCACGCTGTCTCTGGCTAGAGATGGACCGGGGTCTATGCTGACCCTAAACTGGGGTCCTGACTAGTCCCTCTACCTGGAGGTACTGTTAATGGTACAGAGGTCCAGGCCGCCAGCGTAAACCCTGTCTCCTATAAATCCCTGACCACTGTAATCTAGTCCTTAGAAGGACCCTGATTACCACCATAGGGAATGGACAGGAAAAGGTTAACAAACAGTAAAGACAAATGTGACAGACAGGGGATAAAGTAAACACTGTCTTGCATACAACATTTAAACACAGAGGGAACACCAAAGGTCTAGGAGATAAACTATAAGCAAGGAAAGGAGAAACAACAAAGGAGCTCTTAGCTTAAGTCTTCTCAGAACCGATCCTATCTGCAGTCTGTATGAATGCTTTCACCGGCATCTAACACACAGACTGGCAGGATATAAAGGAAGCTAATTAGAACATAATCAAAAGCAGCCGGGCGAGGCTGGACCTAGTCTTAGCAAAGAGCTAGGTAAAAGTAACTCCCTCACTACCAAACACAAAGTAACAGCAACTCAGCTGCGAGAAGTCAGAATGTGCAATCGTGACGATCCTCGTGGCGATGCACCCATGACAGTACCCCCCCTTCTACGAGGGGCCTCCGGACCCTCAGGGCCAGGTCTGCCAGGGTAAGTTGTGTGGAAGGTCCGAACCAATCGATCTGTGTTAACCTCCGACGCAGGGACCCACGTCCTCTCCTCAGGACCATACCCCTTCCAATGAACCAGGTACTGAAGGGACCGACGATTCAGACGTGAGTCAATGATCTTCAACACCTGAAACTCCAAGCTACCATTGACCACCACCGGAGGAGGAGGCAGAGGCAACGGTATAACTGGTGCCACGTACCTTTTAAGCAACGATTTGTGGAACACATTGTGGATTTTAAACATAGGAGGGAGGTCCAGACGAAATGCCACAGGATTAACTATAGAACTGATCCTGTATGGACCGATGAACCTGGGACCCAGTTTCCAGGAGGGAACCTTGAGTTTTAAATTCTTGGTAGACAACCATACCAGATCGTTCACACTTAGGTCCGGACCAGACACTCTCCTCCTATCAGCCCTCCGCCTGAAACGGTTCCCCATAGTACTCAAACCCTTCAGCACTCCTCTCCAAACAGAAGCAAGTGACGACGAGAATCGTTCCTCCTCAGGAACCCCAGACGGACGGGTATGTGGGGTCTTAGAGCGAGCACAAACTCCACAGGACGCCACAAAAGACACCACCTCTTTATTTAAGCCAGGCCACCAAAACCGGCGAGAAAGGAGATCCACAGTTGTCTTACTCCCTGGATGTCCTGCTAAAGCGGAATTATGATGTGCCTCGATAACTCTTTGTCTTAACTGATTAGGAACAAACAGTCTCCCTGGAGGTCCTACAGGAGCGTCCCCCTGAGCCTCCAATACCTCCTCCTCAAGCTCAGAGCATACAGCCGACACTACCACTCCCTCCTGAAGGATAGGAACCGGTTCATCCGTCTTTCCGGCCCTGGGAAACTACGAGATAAGGCATCAGGAAGCAATTTTATTGAGCAGTCATACGCGCGATGAGGAGGAAACTCTTGACACCCTTCCTCTGAGAACACCTCCTCCGAGACCTCCAGAAAAGGAGGCAAGGTCCTAGGCACGACCGCACCGATGACCGTATTCATGCAGTTATTCTTGCAAAATTCACCCCACTGGCTTATCTCTCTGGATTGCCAATTAATCACTGGGTTATGTTTAGCCAACCAAGGAAGTCCCAACACAATAGGAGTAGGAAGACCCTCCAACACATAACAAGACAACTGTTCTTTATGTATTGCCCCTACTTGAAGGTCTATGTTATGAACAGCTTGTACAAAGCTACCTTGACCGAGAGGCCTGGCGTCAATAGAGCATATAGGGATCGGTTTGGCCAATACACTCAGTTGCATACCTTGCACCCGGGCAAACCGAGCGTCCACCATATTAGCCCCAGACCCACTATCAAGAAGAACAGAAATCCTCTCAACTCTCGTACCAACCACCACCTCCGCAGATATGAGAAACTGAGACGGACTTGGGGACGAAATACCCACTCCCAGGTTGTCGTCCACCACACAACCTGGGATCAACAGTCTACCGACGACTTTTTTGCTCAATGAGGCACGGGATGGACACCTCCAACAAAATGTCCCTCTCTCCCGCAAAAGAAACACCTTCTTGTCATGCGGCGCACCGCCGATTCCCTCCTACAATATGATGTCTGTTGTGAATGGGTTTGAGATGAGTTCTGAGAAGAGGCTCCCTCTGGTGGTTACAAGCGGTGCTAGTGAAGATTGTGAGGACTGGGAATCAGGTGTTACTGACTGGTCTTATATAAGGGAGTCATTTTCCCATCAGGGTTGCCGGTGATCAATTGTTCTGGTCTGAATCCTTCTTTCCAGTTTCCCTTGTAGCCTGCTGTGTCGTGTCTGCTTCTCCTGCTAACAGATAAGTCTTTTTCTGCTTTTGTGTTTGTGCTTTATTTTTGCATTTTGTCCTGCACTTCTGTGGGGGCCTTCTGGGTCCCTCCGGGGGCTTCTGCCCTCTCAGTTTAGTTCAGCCACTGAGTTTTGTTCTTTTGCTTTTTCCAGCTTTTTCAGTGGCTGCTGTTTTGATTTTGTTACACCAGAGAACTAATTTAGGTGGTAGAGGTCGTGTGATCTCAGGTGATTTTGAAATTAGTAGAGTTGGTGTTTTTCAGGGTTTTCTGGGATTGCAGTAAGTACCCTTCCTATCCTTTTCTATTTAGATAGTTTGGGCCCCAGCGTTTGCTCATACTATTTTCTTTCTGTGTCTGTATTTCCTCTTGTCTAACCGCCATTACATGTTTGGGGGCTTTCTATTATCTTTGGGGTTCTGCTCCGGGGCAGTTAGCTTTCCTATTTCTATCTTTAGGTGTAGTTAGTTTCTCAGGCTGTGACGAGGCGTCTAGGACCAACGTAGGAACGCTCCACGGCTGCCTCTAGTTGTGGTGGTTAGTCAGGGTACTGCAATCCCATAGATTCCAACTGCTCTGGTGTATTGCCTTTTTTTCCTGCACTCCTCAGCTACCGAAACATAACAGTATCACCGGCCCAAAAATTGAAAATTGTATGGTACTCACAGAAGGGAAAAAATATTTGAAAGAAAAAAGGTTGTCAGAGTTGTCAGAGATATTTTTCTGTTTGTTGCATTTTTTTTTTTTTTTTTTCCCTCTGTATCTCTGGGTGCTGGGGAGGATCTTTTCTCCCAATGGAGTTTGCACAGTTGTCTGGCCGTGTGGATCAGCTTGCCACTGAGGTTCAGAGTATTGCTGCATATCTTGCTAGGTTGCCTGTTGTGGAACCTAGGATCCCCATGCCAGATTTGTTTTTAGGGGATCGAGCTAAGTTTCAGAATTTCAAAAATAATTGTAAATTGTTTTTTGCCTTAAAATCTAAGTCCTCAGGAAACGCAGCGCAGCAGGTTCAAATTATCATCTCTCTCCTGCGCGGCGATCCTCAGGATTGGGCTTTTTCCCTGATACCTGGGGATCCTGTTTTGAGTGATGTTGATGCGTTTTTTCAGGCTTTGGGGTTATTGTACGATGAGCCTAATGTCACTGATCAAGCTGAAAAAGCCTTGTTGGCATTAAATCAGGGGCTTGATGACGCTGAGTTATACTGTCAGAGATTCCGTAGGTGGGCAGTCCTGACCAAATGGAATGACGACGCTTTGGCGGCCCTTTTCCGGAAGGGTCTGTCAGATAATGTAAAGGATGTTATGGTGGGATTCCCTGTCCCTCTGGTCTCAATGATTCTATATCATTAGCGATTCAAATTGACAGACGTTTGCGTGAGCGGAGAAGTATGCGTGGAATGGTGTTGCCTTGTGAGCCAGCTTCTGAACCCATGCAGTGTGATAGAGTGGTGTCTGGGGCACAGCGTCATGAGTTTCGAAAGCGCAATGGGTTATGTTTCTACTGTGGTGATGCCTCTCATGCTATTTCAGTCTGCCCTAAGCGGGGAAGACGTTTTGCACGCTCAGTTGTCTTGGGTAGTGTTCAGACTAAGTTTTTATTAACTGTCACTCTGATATGCTCTCTGTCCTCATTTTCTGCTCAGGCTTTCGTTGATTCTGGAGCAGCTATTAACCTGATGGATTATGATTTTGCTAAACGTTGTGGGTTTCCCTTGATACCCCTACAGAAGTCTATTCCCCTACTGGGGATCGATTCTACCACTTTGGCTGAGAATAAACCCCAGTTTTCTACTCAGGTGATAATGAGGGTTGAACCTGATCACCAGGAGTGCTGCAAATTTTTTATTCTATATAAGCTGCATGACATTATCGTGCTGGGTTTCCCTTGGTTACAGTCTCATAATCCTGTTTTGGATTGGAAATCTGTGTCTGTAACCAGTTGGGGCTGCCAATGTGTTAATACCAACACTCCTGTTTTTTCTGCCTCCCCCCAGGCTCAGGATGTTCCTGACTTTTTGTTTGATTTTTCTGATGTGTTTAGCGAAAGTAAATCTGCTTCCTTGCCTCCCCATAGGAGCTATGACTGCGCTATTGAATTAGTGCCGGGTAGTAAATTCCCTAAAGGTCGCCTTTTTAACTTGTCTGTACCTGAACATGACGCTATGCGGTCTTATATCAAGGAATCATTGGAGAAGGGTCATATCAGACCATCCTCTTCACCCTTAGGTGCCGGATTTTTTCTTTGTGGCCAAAAAAGATGGTTCATTAAGGCCGTGTATTGATTATCGTCTCTTGAACAATATTACTGTGAAATATCAATACCCATTACCCTTGATTTCTGACCTGTTTTCCAGGGTGAAAAACGCTACTTGGTTTACCAAGCTTGACCTCAGGGGGGCGTATAACCTTATTCGCATTAAGCACGGGGATGAATGGAAGACGGCATTCAATACCCCTGAAGGGCATTTTGAGTACCTAGTGATGCCCTTTGGGCTCACTAATGCTCCTTCCGTCTTCCAGTCCTTCATGAATGACATTTTCAGGGATTTTGTGGACAAATTTCTGATTGTTTATTTGGATGATATCTTGATTTTTTCTAATGACTGGGACTCTCATGTGAAACATGTTCGAACTGTATTCCAGATTTTGAGAGAGAATGCTCTGTATGTGAAGGGATCAAAGTGTCTTTTTGGCGTACAGAGGATCTCATTTCTGGGATTCATTTTGTCCCCATCTGTTATTGAAATGGACTCGGTCAAGGTTCAGGCCATCTGTGATTGGGTCCAACCTACTTCATTAAAGGCTCTTCAGAGATTTTTGGGTTTTGCCAATTTTTATCGTAAATTTATTGGTAATTTCTCGGTTATTGTTAAACCATTAACTGATTTGACCAGAAAGGGTTCTGATGTGGTGAATTGGCCTCCTGAGGCAGTCTCTGCATTTCAGGAACTTAAGCAGAGATTAACTTCTGCTCCTGTTCTACGGCAGCCTGATGTTTCTCTGCCATTTCAGGTGGAGGTTGATGCCTCTGAAATTGGGGCAGGTGCCGTTTTGTCCCAAAAAGATCCAGAGACCTCTAAAAGTAACCCTTGTGCCTTTTTCTCTCGAAAATTTTCTCCTACTGAACGTAATTATGACGTGGGTAATCGGGAGTTATTGGCCATGAAGTGGGCTTTTGAAGAGTGGAGACATTGGCTGGAGGGAGCCAAACATCAGGTGGTGGTCCTTACGGACCATAAGAATCTGGTCTATCTGGAATCTGCCAAGCGACTCAATCCTAGACAGGCCAGGTGGGCCTTGTTTTTCACACGTTTTAATTTTGTGGTTTCCTTTCTTCCTGGCACTAAGAATGTTAAGGCGGATGCCCTCTCGAGGAGTTTCCTTGCAGACTCTCCTGAATTATCTGATCCTTCTGTTATCTTGAAAGAGGGTGTAGTTCTTTCCGCCATCTCGCCCTATTTGAGACTTGCTCTGGAGGGGTGTCAGGAGGATAGGCCCGAGCGCTGCCCTGTTGGAAAATTGTTTGTCCCGGACCAATGGAAAAAGAGTGTGATGTCTGAGATTCATTGTTCCGCATTGGCTGGGCATCCCGGAATTTTTGGTACCAGAGACTTGGTTAGTCGGTCCTTTTGGTGGCCTACCTTGTCTCGTGATGTCAGGGAATTTGTGCAGTCCTGCGGGACTTGCTCTCGCTCCAAGCCTTGCTCTCGCTCTAGTGGTTTGTTGATGCCATTGCCTGTGCCCAAGAGACCATGGACCCATATCTCTATGGATTTCATTTCCGATCTTCCTGTTTCTCAGAGAATGACCACCATCTGGGTAATTTGTGATAGGTTTTCCAAAATGATACATCTTGTGCCATTACCTAAGTTGCCTTCCTCCTCTGAATTGGTGCCGTTGTTCCTTCAGCACGTGGTTCGTTTACACGGCATTCCTGAGAACATTGTGTCTGACAGAGGAGTCCAGTTTGTTTCCAGATTTTGGAGGACTTTTTGTTCTAAACTGGGTGTTCAATTGTCTTTCTCCTCGGCATTTCATCCTCAGACCAATGGTCAAACTGAGAGAACAAACCAGACATTGGAGACTTATCTAAGATGTTTTGTGTCTGCTGATCAGGATGACTGGGTCTCTTTTTTGCCTTTGGCTGAGTTTGCTCTTAATAATAGGGCTAGCTCTGCCACTTTGATGTCTCCGTTTTTCTGTAATTCTGGGTTTCACCCTCGATTTTCTTCAGGACAGACGGAGGCTTCTGTCTGTCCAGGTGTTGACTCTGTTGTGGAGCGTATGCAACAGATTTGGGACCAGGTAGTGGAGAGGTTGTCCCTCTCTCAGGAGAAGGCCCAGCGGTTTGCTAACCGGCATAGGACTGATGGTCCTCGGTTTAAAGTGGGGGACTTGGTCTGGTTGTCCTCAAAGAATATTCCTATGAGAGTAGCATCTCCTAAATTTAAGCCTAGGTTCATTGGACCTTATAAGATCATGGAGATTATTAATCCTGTTTCTTTTCGTTTGCTTCTTCCAGGGACATTTAAGATCCATAACGTGTTCCACAAGTCCTTGTTGAAGAGGTTTGTTGAGCCAGTGGTTCCTGCTGCTGTGCCTCCTGACCCTGTTTTGGTTGAGGGCAATCTGGAGTATGTGGTTGAGAAAATATTGGATTCTCGTTTTTCTAGACGGAAACTCCAGTATTTGGTTAAATGGAGAGGTTATGGTCAGGAAGACAATTCTTGGGTGTTTGCTTCGGACATCCATGCTAGGAGACTTATCCGTGCGTATCATAGAACTCATCCTGACCGACCTGGTTGCTCAAATGAGGGTTCGGTGACCCCTCCTCAAGGGGGGGGTACTGTTGTGAATGGGTTTGAGATGAGTTCTGAGCAGAGGCTCCCTCTGGTGGTTACAAGCGGTGCTAGTGAAGATTGTGAGGACTGGGAATCAGGTGTTACTGACTGGTCTTATATAAGGGAGTCATTTTCCCATCAGGGTTGCCGGTGATCAATTGTTCTGGTCTGAATCCTTCTTTCCAGTTTCCCTTGTAGCCTGCTGTGTCGTGTCTGCTTCTCCTGCTAACAGATAAGTCTTTTTCTGCTTTTGTGTTTGTGCTTTATTTTTGCATTTTGTCCTGCACTTCTGTGGGGGCCTTCTGGGTCCCTCCGGGGGCTTCTGCCCTCTCAGTTTAGTTCAGCCACTGAGTTTTGTTCTTTTGCTTTTTCCAGCTTTTTCAGTGGCTGCTGTTTTGATTTTGTTACACCAGAGAACTAATTTAGGTGGTAGAGGTCGTGTGATCTCAGGTGATTTTGAAATTAGTAGAGTTGGTGTTTTTCAGGGTTTTCTGGGATTGCAGTAAGTACCCTTCCTATCCTTTTCTATTTAGATAGTTTGGGCCCCAGCGTTTGCTCATACTATTTTCTTTCTGTGTCTGTATTTCCTCTTGTCTAACCGCCATTACATGTTTGGGGGCTTTCTATTATCTTTGGGGTTCTGCTCCGGGGCAGTTAGCTTTCCTATTTCTATCTTTAGGTGTAGTTAGTTTCTCAGGCTGTGACGAGGCGTCTAGGACCAACGTAGGAACGCTCCACGGCTGCCTCTAGTTGTGGTGGTTAGTCAGGGTACTGCAATCCCATAGATTCCAACTGCTCTGGTGTATTGCCTTTTTTTCCTGCACTCCTCAGCTACCGAAACATAACAGATGTCCCTCCCAACTGCATGGGTTCCTCAGAACAGACCAGGGGAACCTCCATATAAGGGACTTTTGTAGTAGGTGGAGTCATAACAGGGGGCGGAGTTACCTCACACCTCCCCCGAAGCCGTCTATCAATACGAATAGCAAGGGCCATAGCAGCCTCCAGTGACGGGGGAGAATCATACTGAGCCAAAACATCTTTTAATTTGTCAGATAACCCTTGACAAAACTGGCTCCTAAGAGCTGGGTCATTCCACTGAGTATCCGTGGCCCATCTACGGAACTCAGAAGAAAATTCCTCCGCCGGACGATCTCCCTGCTGTATCCTACGTAACTTCGTTTCAGCAAGGGAGACCCGATCCGGGTCATCATACACCAGACCCAGGGCGGCAAAAAATCGATCTACTGACTGGAGGGCCGGGGAGCCCGGCGGAAGAGAGAACGCCCAGGATTGAGGGTCCCCTTGTAAGAGCGAGATGACAATTCCCACCCCGATGACCGAGGCCGCAGCCGAAAGTACAATTTACATGCCTCCCGGAATGCAAAAAATTTGTCCCGCCCACCAGTGAACCTGTCCGGGAGAGCCACCTTAGTTTCAGATCTGGTTTGCTCCGGGGGGGACAAAACCTTGGACTTAATATCCGTAAACTCCATGGACAACCTCTGCAACTGCAGGGCAAGCTGGGCTACTGGATCCATGGTAGCTGAGGAAATTCCTTAGTTTTTTGGCCGGTGAAAATGTCACGCTGTATAGCAGATATATAAATAAATGATGTCAGTAATCTATCAAGTGGGACAACATTCTATATAACATATAGATAGGTAACATTAACATGTATATATAGCATAGTATTACCTGACATAATATCCTGTGGGTCAATACTGAATCCTTTTCACGCTGTCTCTGGCTAGAGATGGACCGGGGTCTATGCTGACCCTAAACTGGGGTCCTGACTAGTCCCTCTACCTGGAGGTACTGTTAATGGTACAGAGGTCCAGGCCGCCAGCGTAAACCCTGTCTCCTATAAATCCCTGACCACTGTAATCTAGTCCTTAGAAGGACCCTGATTACCACCATAGGGAATGGACAGGAAAAGGTTAACAAACAGTAAAGACAAATGTGACAGACAGGGGATAAAGTAAACACTGTCTTGCATACAACATTTAAACACAGAGGGAACACCAAAGGTCTAGGAGATAAACTATAAGCAAGGAAAGGAGAAACAACAAAGGAGCTCTTAGCTTAAGTCTTCTCAGAACCGATCCTATCTGCAGTCTGTATGAATGCTTTCACCGGCATCTAACACACAGACTGGCAGGAATATAAAGGAAGCTAATTAGAACATAATCAAAAGCAGCCGGGCGAGGCTGGACCTAGTCTTAGCAAAGAGCTAGGTAAAATTAACTCCCTCACTACCAAACACAAAGTAACAGCAACTCAGCTGCGAGAAGTCAGAATGTGAAATCGCGACGATCCTCGTGGCGATGCACCCATGACAGGTGGCCCTTCAGCTGAGGATTCAGCTGCTGACGATTTGCAATCTGGGAGTGATGACTGGGGAGATTTAAGGGAGTAACTTTCCCATGATCCTCGCCGGTGATTAGCTGTCTCTTTCTAGTCCAGTTTGGAAGTCAGCTTGCTGCGGTCTCCTGCAACTTTCAGATAAGCTATTTTTTGCTTGTTTCTGTGGTTTTGTTTTCTTTTGTTTTTCTGCCTTCTGTGTGAGGTCAGCCGGGTCCGCCTGCTGGGGCCTGCGCTGGTCTCTGTTTCTCAGTTATCTCTGTTCATTTGTTCAGTCCCTGTTATTTCAGTGGCTGCTGGGTAGCTACCTGTTCACACCAGAGTCCTGATATAGCAGGGAGAGATCGTGTGGTCTCAGTATTTTTTGGAATCAGAAGTGTTGGAATTTTTCCTAGGGTTTTGCTGGATTGCAGAAAGTATTCTTTTCTGTCCTGTCCTATCTAGACAGTTTTGGGCCCCAACATTTGCTTACTCTATTTTCTGCCTGCGCTTGTATTTCATCTTGTCTCACTGCCAATATATGTGTGGGGGCTACCTATTCCTTTGGGGCGCTACTCTGGGGCAGTTAGCTTTCCCTTTTCTATCTTTAGGCTTAGCTAACTCTCCGGCTGTGTCGAGGCATCTATGTCATCGTAGGTATGTCCCACGGCTGCTTCTAGTTGTGCGGTTAGTTTAGGGCTCTGCAATCCATTAGTTACCAACCTCTCTGGGTGACTGGCTGCCTTGGCTATTTTTGTTACTGTCCTCCTCGGCTAACATAACAGGTATAGTTTCCAAAATGGGATCACTTGAAGGGGGATTCTGCTCTTCTAGCACTTAGGAGCTCTGTAAGTGGAGTCCGCAAACTATTTTTGGAATATCTGTGCTCCAAGCAGGCAAATAGTGATCCATTTCTCCCGAGGTCCGTTGTATGGCGAAGTAGGACTGTAGCAATATAGGGTATTTCTACGTTCAGCAGAAATTGTTTGACACACTCTGGTGTTTTTTTAATCATTTCTCACTGTAAAAATGTAAAATCTTGGGCTAAAACAAAATTTTTTGTGGTAAAAATGTAATTATTTTTGTTCACTGCCTGTTGATATAATATTCTGTAACCCACCTGTGGTGACAATATGATCACTGCATCCCTACAAGAATTCATTGAGAGGTTTAGTTTCTTAAATGGGATCACTTATAGGGGATTCTGATATTCTGGAACTTTAAGGGCTCTCCCAGTGGGTCATGGCACCCTCAAAGCATACAGTCAAATCTGCACAATAATATGGTGCTCTTTCCCTTCTGAGCTTTGCTCTGTGCCTCGAAAGTAGTTCTCGATTACATGAAGGGTATTGGCATACTCAAAAGAAATTGCACAACAAACTCAGATATCCATTTTTTATTATCCCTCGTTAAAGGGTCGACATTGACTTTTAGGATTGCTACTTCCAATAGGTGGCACTAGAGTTCTAGTCCTCTTCCACTCTGAAGAGACAATTTTCAAATAGAGGTGTCGTTTGTAAAATTACATCTAGCACCTGAGGGGATCTGCCAATGTGACATGGCATCCTCAAACCATTCCAGCAAAATCTGAACTCTGAAATGGCGCTTCTACCTTGTGAGCTTTGAATTGTGCCTCAAAAGTAGAGATGAGCAAATATTTCAATGTTCGGGTCGCATTACGATCTTCAAATATTCAACAAATTAATCGGCGAATATTGCAAATTCGGCGAACATAAACCGAATGCCATTCATGTCAATGGGAGGCAAAAACAAACGCATGCATGCCCCAAATGCTGCCAAAACACATCAAATTAGGGGCAGACAACAGGAAAGTGGCCTCAATTAACCCACAGTACTAATTGTAGCATGGCACTGCAGAAATCAGCCAGGCATGAGGTCTGTGACAGCATTTACAGCTTTCAATTGAACGTCACAGTAAGACGAGGTCAGTGAGGGATCGGTATAGGCCTCCTGTGATGTTAACCATGATACCACATGCAGCAGTTCAACCTTCTTTCATACTCAGCCACACTCAGATGGCACAAATATCATATAAATATTGTAGACTACTATTGTCAGAAAAATCTATGGAGAGTAACACAGGTAGTTGACTCCAAGGAAGTGGAGGCCTGACGGTCTTGGAGACCTACTCCTACAGGCAACACACATGAAGGAGACCCGACCAGAAGTCTACACATTTACAAAAACTAGTGGCAGACACCAACAAAGTGGAATCAATTGCGATAGAGTAGAACTAGTATAGTGAGGACCGACACCTCTTCCACTGCAGTCAACCCAGCAGATGGAGACTGTAACGGGCAAAGTGGTGGAATCACTGTTCCGTATCCCTCTGTAAGCCTGGAAGGGGCGTAATTAGTTGGCCTACCAAATCCCTACTCAGACAAGTGGCAGCAGGTGAAAACTGTGACCCAAGAAGGGGCAAAGAGGTGGCACCAGGTGCTATTCCATGGCTGACCTACAGAAGGTGGCAGCTGCCCCTACAGAGGGTAAGCAGCAACAGCCCGAAGGTCGAATAAAAATGCAGGCAGGTTCTGTAGGGACTCTGGAACCACGGGTGCAGATGGAACTGGCTGAGGAACAGAAATGCACTGGCAGGTGCAGGCTGGACCAGGTGTTAGATAGATGGCAACTGGCAGGTGCGATCTGGACCGGCTGATGGACAGAAGAGCACAGACAGGTACGAGCAGACGGGCACAGACAGTTAAGAGCAGATAGGTATAGAGTAGACAAGCAGACAGGCGGACCAGGGGAACCTGACAAGTAGCAAGCATGCAAGGCAAACTAATGTAGCTCATACACCTCCATATTGGAGGAGAAGCCTTAAATAGAAGATGCTGCCCAGCTATAGGCTGGGAATACCTTAGGTTGATTTGGGCCTGTGCCCTCTAAGCATAGTTCTAGGTCCTAAAACTGAACCTTGGTGGACACTGACATATAGGGGGCGACATGAGGAGGTGGTGTGTGAGTGGGAGACACTGAATGTCCTGTCTGTTAGGTACAAGGAGATCCAACAAAGGACCAGGTTTGTAATGTCAACAGATCAGAAAGTCTGTAGTAAGAGGGAATGGTCCACTATGTCAAAGAAAGATGCTACGTACAGGAGAAGGAGGAGGACAAACTTGCATCATTTGGCGGTTAGTAGGCCGTTGGTGACTTTAGTCAGGGCAGTTACGGTGGAATGGTGCTGTCTGAAGCCAGATTATAAGCGGTCAAAGAGGTGTAAGGAGGAAGACCAGGCTGCGGGTACCTGTACCGAGACAGGTCTGGAACTGTTGAGGCTGCATCCCATGTTGCCCTGTGGAAGGAATAGAGGTCCGAACGAACCCAATGAACCGGGATAAGGGGGCATGTTTAGAAGAGAAGCGCATGCAGCGGCAGTGAGTTTCCCACCGGCGGAGACTGAGGCAGACAAGGTGCATGTCAGGAGTCGAACCCAGTACCTCTTGTCCACTGGCCAGCAGCTCTACCATCTGAGCTATTCTGCTGGCTGCAAAGTTCCTTGCTGAACCCAGATACCATTGACTGTTCTTCCTGATTGGCTACACCTAGTGCTCTCTTGATTGGGCCTCTGATTGCCAATTACACACCCTATATAAACCTGGCCCTGTGGGTGTGTCATTGCGAGATTATTGTGCTTCCAGCCTTTAGTCAAGCTCTTTCTCCTGCTGTTCCTGCTGTTACAAACACTGCTCTCCTGTGTACCGACCTCCTGCTGCCACCTGACTACGTTATCTGCCTGCTCCTCTGCTACCGAACTGCCTTTCCTGTGTACCGACCTCCGGCTGCCACCTGACTACGTTATTTGCCTGCTTCCCTGCTACAAACACTGCTTTCCTGTGTACCGACCTCGGCCTGCCTTCTGACTACGCTACCTGCCTCTGCTTTCCCTAGTGTTTGCAGTAACATCGGCTCCAACCCAGACGGGATCCTGACAGAATAATCTCGCGCCAAAATGGAGTCCGCTGTGAACACCCTGAGGCGGCAAGTTACGGAGCTTCAAAGTTTTTGTACTGACTCTCAAGGAAAATATGCCAAGTTACAAACTGATTTCACGGCGATACAACAGGAAGTAATTGAGCTACAAAAACAACTACTGGACGTGCGCAATTCAGGGTCCGAATCAAATGCGCGGCTGCCGCTGCCTGCAAAGTTCAGTGGGGATCACAAGCAGTACCGAGGATTCCTCAATCAATGCCGCATATACTTCCAGATGCAACCTGCTCCCTTTACCAGTGAGAGGAAGAACGTTTTTTTCATGATAAATCTCCTGACGGATGAAGCTCTTGCTTGGGCTTCACCTTATGTAGAAAAGGACTATGCCCTCCTTAATGACCTGGAAGCTTTCATCGCAGCTATGAATCAAGTTTTTGATGACCCAAACCGCTGTGCCACAGCAGAAACCAAATTACATAATTTGCGCCAAGGACGTCGCTCTGTTGCGGAATATACATCGGAGTTCCGTCGCTGGGTGGCCGACACCACCTGGAATCCAGCGGCCCAGAGAAGTCAATTTCGACGAGGGTTATCAAAACCAGTGAAAGACGAGCTTGCCAGGGTTGAGACCCCTGACCAGTTGGAGGACTTTATTCAACTATGTATCCGGATTGACCAGAGACTTACTGAAAGGAGAAAGGAGAGACTGCGAGCACTTGGGAATAGCCCTGGCTTCTCATTTTCAGCATCAGACCACCAAGAAAAGACGCAAGTTGTGTCTGAACCGATGCAGATCGACGTCATCCGAAGACCACTCTCTGCACAGGAGAAGGAGAGGCGACGTGCAGAACATCTCTGCCTCTATTGTGGGGACCCTGGACACTATGCCATCAACTGTCCTAACAAAAGGACTATAGCCTTTACCAACAACAGGTCTGCCAGCAATACGGACCTTTCTCAGCAGTCGGATTCCATCTTGCAGACTATCTCATCAGTAACGCCAGAAATAGACAAAATACATACCACATCATCTCATTTTGTAATCCCCATTCAGGTTGTAATGGGCACCCAAAAAATACAATGCTCTGCCCTGTTGGATTCGGGAGCAGGAGGAAATTTTATGGACTTAAAATTTACACGTGATAATGATATTTCCAGTAGGACCAAATCCACACCAATTGAAATGGAAACTGTGGATGGATCACCTTTGTCTTCTGGACCTGTCACGCATGAGACAATCGAACTGGAGATTTGTATCGACCCGGATCATCATGAAGCTGTCAGTTTCCACCTTATTTCATCTCCGAAATTTCCGGTTATTCTAGGGATCCCCTGGTTTTCAGTCCATAACCCTTCTATCAACTGGGCATCAAGGACCATCACCTTTCCATCTGACTACTGTAAGAATAATTGTCATAAGGAACCCCCTGTTCTCCAACAAGTCCAAATCTCTGAGATTTCGCATGAGAAGGAAGAGAAACTACCACCTCAATATCAGCAGTTCTCTGATGTCTGCAGTAAGAAGAAAGCAGATCAATTACCTCCTCACCGTCCTTATGACTGTCCATTGAATTGCTGCCAGGAGCAACCATTCCATTTGGACGGATTTACAATCTTTCCGAACCTGAATTGAAGGTATTAAGAAAGTTCCTGGATGAAAATTTAGAGAAAGGCTTTATTCGACCTTCCACATCTCCAGCTGGGGCACCCTGTTCTTTGTTGAAAAGAAAGACTCCACTCTGCGGCCATGTATTGACTACAGAGAGATGAATAATATCACTGTCAAGAATCGCTACCCGCTACCCTTGATTCCTGAACTATTTGAGAGACTCCGTTCTGCGAAAATCTTTACGAAGCTGGATCTTAGAGGGGCTTACAACCTCATACGGATTCGCCCAGGAGATGAGTGGAAGACCGCCTTCAGAACGAGATATGGACATTTTGAATCTCTTGTTATGACCTTTGGCCTTAGCAATGCCCCAGCCACCTTTCAACATTTTATTAATGATGTATTTCGAGATTTCTTGGACCAATTCGTTGTGGCTTATCTCGATGACATTCTTATATTTTCAGACACCTTGGAAGAGCATCGCAGGCACGTCCAGTTAGTCTTGGAACGACTACAGGAGAACCATCTCTACATTAAACTTGAAAAATGTGAGTTTGAACAAACCAGTATCCAATTTCTGGGATATATCATCTCCCCAGAAGGTCTGAGCATGGATCCCGGCAAAATCAATGCTGTAGTGGACTGGCCTGTTCCAAGAAATTTAAAAGACGTCCAGCGTTTCATAGGATTTGCAAATTTTTACCGAAAATTTATAAAGAACTTTTCACGGATCATACTACCAATTACTACACTAACAAAAAAGACAAAAGCATTTTTCTGGTCTCCAGAGGCACAGGAGGCTTTTGACAAGTTGAAAACTCTTTTTACGTCTGCTCCATTGTTAGTACACCCAAATCCTGAATTGCCATTTACTGTCGAAGTGGACGCCTCGGACTCTGCAGTGGGAGCTATTCTGTCTCAGCGAGTTGGGGACAAGATGCAACTTCACCCATGTGCGTTTCTTTCCCACACCATGTCATCTGCAGAAAAGAACTACGACATTGGTAATAAAGAACTGTTAGCCATTAAAGTTGCCTTCTCCGAGTGGAGACATCTTCTGGAAGGTGCCAATCACCCTGTGACTGTCCTCACGGACCACAAGAATCTTGAATTCCTCCGTACAGCAAAAAGATTGTCTGCAAGACAAGCACGATGGGCCTTATTTTTCTCAAGATTCAATTTTATAATCTCTTACCGGCCTGGTTCAAGGAATGGCAAGGCTGACGCCCTGTCCAGGATGTGTTCGGAACCTCAGGAGAGGTCTAGTAATGATGATACAATTCTAGGCCCTAAAAATTTTTTGGGAATATTGCACTCTAGAGGACTAGGTAATAGAATTAAAGATGGATATCAAGAGGACTCTTTCCTTAACCATCCTTCGGAAGACGTCGATCTTTCATTCAAAGAGGGGTTTTGGATGCAGAAACACCAAATATATGTACCTGAATCTTCTCGCCTTGAAGTCCTCAAAAGTGTCCATGATTCTAAACTGGCAGGACATCCTGGAGTTGCAAAAACACAAGACTTACTACTTCGTTTCTTTTGGTGGCCTAATTGTAGGAAGGACGTGAGGAAATATGTTTCAACCTGTTTAACATGCGCACGAAACAAGACCCCACGATCGTCTCCTCTAGGACTC
This sequence comes from Oophaga sylvatica, assembly GCA_033576555.1. Taxonomy (NCBI): domain Eukaryota; kingdom Metazoa; phylum Chordata; class Amphibia; order Anura; family Dendrobatidae; genus Oophaga; species Oophaga sylvatica. The sequence continues at coordinate 65,913 of JARQOD010001947.1, read as the reverse complement.
TTGCAACCACTCCCAGTTCCATCCAGGCCTTGGGGATCTATTTCCATGGATTTTATTGTGGAACTACCCCCTTCCAAACAGATGACCGTCATCCTTGTCATAGTGGACCGACTCACAAAAATGGCCCACTTTATTCCAACTGAAGGAATTCCTACTGCTGAAAAAACTGCAGAACTGATGATCAAAGAAGTATTCAGGTTACATGGAATTCCTGACAGCGTGGTGTCTGACAGAGGCGTTCAGTTTACGTCAAAATTTTGGAAGAGTTTCTGTACAGCCTTGGGAGTCACGGTGAATCTTTCTACCGCTTTCCATCCTCAGTCCAATGGCCAGACGGAGAGAACGAACCAGACTTTGGAGCAATACCTCCGTTGCTTCATTTCCTATCTTCAGGATGACTGGGTGGACTATTTACCAACAGCAGAGTTTGCCTACAACAACTCCATACATAGCGCTACATCTCAAACCCCATTTTTTGCTAATTATGGAGTACATCCAGTATTTATCCCTAATCTGCCAGTGAACACTCCCATTCCTGCTGTTAATGACAGGCTTACAAAATTACAGGAATCCCAGAAGGAATTATCAGAGATATTGCTCAAGACCCAGGAAGAATATAAGGAAGCAGCAGATAAACATCGGAGAGTGCCCCCTGCTCTTCAGGTTGGAGACAAAGTTTGGCTGTCCACTAAAAACCTTAAGACACATGTGCCATCCTCCAAATTGGGTCAGAAATTCATTGGACCTTTTCAAATTTCTGCAAAAATTAACCAGGTTGCTTTTCGTTTAAAACTTCCCAACAATCTAAAGATTCATCCAGTGTTTCACATATCCTTGCTCAAACCCTTCTGTGAAAACCCGTTTCCAGGAAGAATTCAGCCACCTCCTCCACCAGAAAGGATCCGTGGTGAAGAAGAATACATTGTGGATAAGATTCTGGACTCCCGAAAATTCAGAGGTAAACTGCAGTATCTGGTGCAGTGGAAGGGTTACGGACCAGAGGAAAATTCATGGGAACCAAGGGACAACGTCCATGCTCCTAGACTAACAAGAGCCTTTCATCAAAGGTACCCGGATAAGCCAGCTCCTGAGATGTCCAGAGGCCATCCTGGAAGGAGGGGAGTACTGTCAGGAGTCGAACCCAGTACCTCTTGTCCACTGGCCAGCAGCTCTACCATCTGAGCTATTCTGCTGGCTGCAAAGTTCCTTGCTGAACCCAGATACCATTGACTGTTCTTCCTGATTGGCTACACCTAGTGCTCTCTTGATTGGGCCTCTGATTGCCAATTACACACCCTATATAAACCTGGCCCTGTGGGTGTGTCATTGCGAGATTATTGTGCTTCCAGCCTTTAGTCAAGCTCTTTCTCCTGCTGTTCCTGCTGTTACAAACACTGCTCTCCTGTGTACCGACCTCCTGCTGCCACCTGACTACGTTATCTGCCTGCTCCTCTGCTACCGAACTGCCTTTCCTGTGTACCGACCTCCGGCTGCCACCTGACTACGTTATTTGCCTGCTTCCCTGCTACAAACACTGCTTTCCTGTGTACCGACCTCGGCCTGCCTTCTGACTACGCTACCTGCCTCTGCTTTCCCTAGTGTTTGCAGTAACATCGGCTCCAACCCAGACGGGATCCTGACAGTGCATGCGCAGCGTGCTCCGGCTTCCAGGGAGCAGAGCCGCGACGAACTGCGGCCAACATCCCACGGGCATGGCACCGGGACGGTGAGCAGAGGCAGGGTCGTAGGCTCAGTTAAGTTCAAGGCCGCACTCGTGTATAGAAGCATTGGCCGTGTACAGGACCAGGTGCTGCGATCCCCCTTACTGACCAGCACACCAGAGACCTCACTTGATACTGGGGTTTTGGCAGCACCTGTGAATTTGGCTGCACAAGTTTATGGACTAGGGGCCCAACGAGTGAGACCAAAGACTGCCTGTTACCGCCAGAAGCTGGACCGTGAGCTGAGGATCCCCATCTGAGGACATTTCACTGGCCGCTGCTGGAACTACAACCCTCAATGGAGCATCTGTGGCTGAGGAAACCATGGACACAATAAGTTTGCTAAGTGAACTATTGGTACTTTGCCTTCTTCCTTTATCCATTCCCAGTTTATCTATTTTTCTCCCTGCGAGGAGTATCTTTGCTGTTCAGTTAAACCCTTGTTCTGCCTTCCTTGCGCTACTGCATCTTGCAACCTGCTTTCATTTGGAGTAGTCAGCAGGATGCAGTCCACAGGCACAGAGATGGCAGACCAAGTGGTCATGGGTGCCCCAAGGGCGAGCTTGCCACTGGGGCCATGCTCAGCAATATCCAAAAGTTTACAGGGAGCAATTCACTGCTGTGGGACTGGACTGAGTGGGTTAAAGGCATGCTATGGATGCTCCCCATGATCCCTGCTATGCAGGCAGAGATTGATGTGATGGCCTTGGACAGGGAAGCTAGATATTCCATCATGTTCTGGCCCCCACATGAGCGGAACACTTTCACCAAGGTGTTGCAAATCTTGGAAGAGATGCATGGGGACCCCACAGATGTCGGAGAATTGCGGATGTGCTTGTTTACCCGGGTTCAAAGGGAGGTGGAGTCCATGACCCAATATATGAACATGTTAAAAGAGATCCAAGCAGCAATCGCCAAGCGGGATCATGTGAGCATGGGGCCTCCTGACATGATGTTGAGAGACCAACTTGTAGAAGGTCTCAGGGACGCGCTGCTTAAGCAGGCCTTGCGTGAGCACTTGCGTGCTAATCCATGCATATCTGTCTTGGAAACTGGGGCAGAGGCGCCCTCGTGAGCAGGAGCAGGGGACGGCAGCCTCAGCGGGGAAGGTCCGGAGAGGGGAGGTGCTCGCCTCGCCTGCAGCTGAACCTGGATGGGTCAGAGAGATCCAGAAGGAAATACAGAAAATGCGGGAAGAGTGGATCAGCCTCAGAAAAGTCCCCCCTGTGGTTCCAAACCCTTTCAGAGACAGAACTGACCCTGAGTCCTGTCTACTCACTGTGCCTCGCCAGGAAATTGGACAATCCCGAGCAGAGAGACATCCGATCTGTTTCAAGTGTGGGGCCATTGGACACTATGCCCGAGGGTGCGCAAGGCGGGGGCGGCCACTTACCCATCGACCGTTAAGCTAGTGGGCTCCGTGTCTGGGGAATGCAGCCCTGAGCCTGAGCTGCCAAGGAGGAGAGAAGGAAGTCCCGAAAGTTTGATTTCCCTGAGCCCCTTGTATGGGCTGAAATGGATGGTTGGGCCATCTGCTGTCTAGCTGATACCGGTTCCCTGGTGACCACCATGCCAGAATCCTATTTTTTTTTCAGATGTCATTTTTCTGAGGAGATGCGGCCCAAATGGGGCCCAGTGATTAAGTTAATAGCAGCCAATCAATTGCCCATCCCAGTCACAGGGGTGGTCTGGATGCAGATTACCGTGTGCGTAAAAGATGTGGGCTGGAAAGGAGTTGTGTTGACCGCCAGAGACCCTGGCAATGGCCCCACAGTGACTTTAAGGATGAATGTGCTGAAAGAACTCGGAACTATCCTGATCAGCGAGTCACCAGATGCATTTCTGGATCAATGGAGCCCCTGCACCCCCAGAGGAAGGTGTTTCAACAACTGATACGGGTTGCCCAGGCCCAAGAAACATTGAGTGAAGGGAAAGTCTTGGGGAAGGTGGTAGTCCCAGCCACTGCTAAACTCATTCTGCATCCTGGTCAGATTGTGCTTACGCTGCCCGTATGAGCTTGTACACCCCGCGGAGAAGTGGAAGTCCAGATAGAGCCATTCCTAATGGAACAAATACCCTCGGGACTCCTCATTGCCCAGACATTAGCCATTGTTCACGACGGTAACGTAGTGGTGCAGTGTGTCAACCTGGGGGAGGACAATCTTATGCTCTCGCCCAAGAATGAAGTGGCGCAGGTGCTGAGCATGCCAGAAGAACTGATGCAGCAGGAGGCCGTTTAGTTAAAAGTGAAACAAGGAGATCCTGGACTGGAGCAGTTTCCATGTCCCCAGAGAATCCGTCTGGAAGTATGAAGGAAGGGCTTCGGATCCTGGTTCAGATGTGGGCTAAACTGATGGCACTTTCATCACAACGGAAGCAACAGGTGGAAGCTGTACTGGAGCGTTACCAAGAAGTCTTCGCCCGTCATGACGATGACTTCAGGCTCACAAGAGCCATAACCCACTAGATACCCACAGGAAGTGCCACACCGATCCGAGAGAGATATCGGAAGATCCCGCCACAGATGTACCAGGAAGAGCAAGAGATGTTGGCACAGTTGTTGCAGAGTGGAGTCAAACGGGAGAGTCATTTGGATTTGGATTTATAGGCGACTGAATGCCTGCACAGTGCGTGACTCTTAGCCCCTACCGAGAATTAAGGAGCGTTGTCCGCCTTGGGGAAAGCGAAGTACTTCTCTCTCGTCACTTGATCTGGCCAGTACATACTGGCAGGTGCCCATGGCTGAGCATGACCGGCCTAAGACAGCTTTCATACTGCCCATGGGATTATTTGAGTTCAATCAGATGCCCTTCGGCCTTACCAATGCTCCTGAAACATTTCAGCGACTGATGGAGAGATGTTTGGGAGACCTGAATTTTGAGGCCGCCCTCATTTATCTGGATGACATAATCATCTATGCAGCCTCTTTTGAAGAACATCTCTGACGGTTGGAGCAAGTGTTGATTGGTAGCAGAAGCACGACCTGAAAATGAAGCCCCAAAAATGTCACCGTTTCCGAAAGCAAATCGAATACCTTGGACACGTTGTATCCACTGAGGGAGTGAGACCTGCACGTGAGAAGATAGCGGCAGTACAGGACTGGTCCACCCCGGAGACAGTGAAGGACGTTCGGGTCTTTCTGGGGCTCACTGGTTACTACCGAATGTTCGTGAAAAATTTCATCCATATTGCTAACCTGCTGCTTGAGTTATTAAAAGAAGTGCCATCCGGTGCAAAGAACCAGATCATTCAGTGGCGAGATAGCCAGGAAGAAGCCTTCCGAGCCTTGAAGATGACTCTGACTGAAGCCCCCATATTGGCCTATGCAGACTTCTCCCAACTAGTGATGAGCGAATGTGCTTGGTAATGCTCGTTACTCGCCCGAGCATCACTGTACTCGCGGTACTCGGTGAGCAGCGAGCAATTCCGTGTTTGCTCGATGGGAGTTCTGGTGCATGCCCTGCATTTTTGGCGCTCTTTAGAGTGCCAATCAGCATGCAGAGATTGTCTGCCACACAATGTAATGCCGCAGCCATCTTTATTGTGGTATTACAGTGATTGGCTGGCCGCACAGCGTCATCAGGTTTATAAGAGACCGGGCGGCGCCATGATTCAGCTCTGTCTGCTCCGGAATTAGCGAGTGTAGGGAGAGCTGCTGCTGAGACAGGGACAGATTTGGGGATTTAGATGGTAGTGTAGGTCTAACATTAAAGAAGACACAAATCCATCTTAATCAACAGTCCTTCTAAGGACTAATTACGGCGTATATAGATTGCAGTGCTAGGTAGGCAGGGAGTGTATGAGGCTATATACATATCAGTGGAAGGCATGAACGCACTGTATGTGGGTATATAGATCTCAGTAGCAGACAGGCATTCTATTTGGCATACTTCATTGCATACATCAAGAGGGTCCATTCCAAAACGTGCTGCTGCAGCTGCCTATAAGCTATATTGACCGTCTCTACACAGCCCTAGGTCTCATTGGGCAGCAAACTTTTTTGGCATGTTAATCCTAACTATTTTTTTCCAAAGCAATCCAGAACCCCTTTTTCTTTGCCTAATTGCTTGTTGACAATGCAGAATACAGGTAGATCGTTTTCATAGTACAGCGTGAAAATGCAGCTATTTTAAAGGGGTTTGCCTGTCCCAGGCCTGACATCTGAGTGTGCAAAAAAATCTGGCATTTTTTGTGGTATTGTAGAATTTTTTTGGAGTGTATGAGAAAATTATTTTACACTATTTTGCTGCCCAAAAAATATTCATCTGCCCAAAAAATATTTAGCTACAGGGCAGATATATTACACTGGGTTTTATCTGCCACACAGATTGCATATCATTGGCCTAAAAATTTTGCCATTTCAGGCCTCCATAGAATTTTTTTTTGTTGTGTCAATCATAGTCTACTTATTGACACAATTTTGCTGGCCAAAACAAGAAAATTACAGGGCAGATATTTGAAAGTGGGCCCTCTTTGTCAGATGTCTGATCTATCAGTGTGCTAAAAATGGTGGCATTTCAGGCCTACATTCCCATTTTTTAATGTCTGTTACCCATTTTGTATACAGTCTTTTTGGGTTAATAAAAATTCCAGCCCACATATTGACCAGTATGTTATCTATGTCAGACTCCTATCTCTCTGTGTGCTAAAAATTGTGTCATATCAGGGCAATATTCCCCTTTTTTTGCTGTGTCTTACCCTTTTTGTATACAGTCTTTTGGGGTAAAGAAAAAAATAATCCAGCCAACATATTGACCAGTGTGTTATCTGTGTCAGACGCCTATCTATGTGCTACAAAATTGTGGTATTTCAGGGCTACATTACACTGGATTTGCTGTGTCTTAACCTATTTCTATACAGTCTTTTGGGGTAAAAAAAAAATAATTCAACCCACATATTGACCAGTGTGTTATCTGTGTCAGACGCCTATCTGCTGTGTGCTAAAAATTGTGGCATTTCAGGGCTACATTACACTGGATTTGCTGAGTGTTACCCTTTTTCTATACAGTGTTTTGCGGTAAAAAATAATCCAGCCCACGTATTGACCAGTGTGCTATCTGTGTCAGACGCCTATCTCTCTTGGTGAGGACACAGAAGTCTTGCCTGTTAGCAGTCTGGCATGCATGGCTGAGCTTATGTTATGCTGCCTTTCCCGTGACCCTCGCATTATCAAAATTTTGAGTGACACTCGTTACTGGTTGGTGACATTTCTAGACCCACGCTACAAGGAAAACTTTCAATCTCTTGTTCCATAGACAAATAAGTGTACTAAAATGTTGCAGTACCAGAGGGCCATTGTTGCGGAATTATTGAAAAATTCCCATCTGAAAACACTGGCGGAAGAGGTCACAGTTCGTTGGACAACCAAGGAGTAGAGGCGAGAGAGACACAACTCCAATCCAGCAGAGGCACGATAACACTGGCCCTGGCCAGAGGCGCGGGGTACTCTCACAAGGAGTGCAAAGAAGGTCATCCGCCTCTCAACTGAAAATGCTGACAGGCTGACTCTTATAAAAATAAACAAGGGCTGGATTGGGCCAGACTTCTCTATACCACCGAATGATAACAGCAAAATATAACCTCCAATACAGTGTCTTTTTTTGGGAAGTGTATTCCCATGCACCTCTTCACACCCACACGAGTATACGCTTCTTGAGTTTGGCTATTTGGTGTGTTATCCTCCTCCTTCTCCTCATCCTCATCATCTACCACCACTAGATCACCATGGTGACTAATGTCCGTGATGCAAAAGCCAACTTATTATGTAAAAGGGTGTTTTTGATGCCCTTTAAAAAATGTTTACAGAGTAGGTTGATGTGTCCCCCCAGGGGAAAATGTTTTTTCAGCCTATGCACTTAGTATATTGGCATTACAAGTTTAGGAGACCTGCTCCTTTAACCCCTTCATGACCCAGCCTATTTTGACCTAAATGACCTGGCCATTTTTTGCAATTCTGACCAGTGTCCCTTTATGAGGTAATAACTCAGGAACACTTCAACGGATCATAGCGATTCTGAGATTGCTTTTTCTTGACATATTGGGCTTCATGATAGTGGTAAATTTAGGTCGATAATTTTTGCGTTTATTTGTGAAAAAAATGGAACTTTGGCCAAAATTTTGAAAATTTCGCAATTTTCAAATTTTGAATTTTTATTCTGTTAAACCAGAGAGTTATGTGACACAAAATAGTTAATAAATAACATTTCCCACATGTCTACTTTACATCAGCACAATTTTGGGAACAATATTTTTTTTTTTTAGGAAGTTATAAGGGTTAAAAGTTGACCAGCGATTTCTCATTTTTACAGCAAAATTTACAAAACCATTTTTTTTAGGGACCACCTCACATTTGAAGTCACTTTGAGGGGTCTATATGGCAGAAAATACCCAAAAGTGACACCATTATAAAAACTGCACCCCTAAAGCTACTTAAAACTACATTCAAGAAGATTATTAACCCTTCAGGTGCTTCACAGGAACTAAAGCAAAGTGGAAGGAAAAAATGGACATTTTAATTTTTCCAACAAAATTTTTATTTTAGCATAAATTTTTTCATTTTTGCATGGGCAACAGGATAAAATGGACCCTAAAATTTGTTGGGCAATTTCTCCTGAGTACACAGATACCTCACATGTGGTCATAAACCACTGTTTGGGCGCACGGCAGGGCTCAGAAGGGAAGGAGCGCAATTTGACTTTTTGAATGGAAAATATGCTGGAATATTTAGCGGTTGCCATGTCGCATTTGGAGAGTCCCTGTGTGCCTAAACATTGGAGCTCCCCCACAAGTGACCCCATTTTGGAAACTAGACCACCCAAGGAACTTACCTAGATGCAGAGTGAGCACTTTGAACCCCCAGGTGCTTCACAAACTGATCCGTAAAAAAAAGAAAGTACTTTTTTTTCACAAAAATTTTCTTTTAGCCTCAGTTTTTTAATTTTCACATGGGCAACAGGATAAAATGGATCCTAAAATTTGTTGGGCAATTTCTCCTGAGTACACCAATACCTCATATGTGGTCATAAACCACTGTTTGGGCGCACGGCAGGGCTCAGAAGGGAAGGAGCGCCATTTGACTTATTGAATGGAAAATATGCTGGAATATTTAGCGGTTGCCATGTCGCATTTGGAGAGTCCCTGTGTGCCTAAACATTGGAGCTCCCCACAAGTGACCCCATTTTGGAAACTAGACCCCCAAGGAACTTTTCTAGATGCATAGTGAGCACTTTGAAACCCCAGGTCCTTCACAAATTGATCCGTAAAAAAAAGAAAGTACTTTTTTTTTCACAAAAATTTTCTTTTAGCCTCAGTTTTTTCATTTTCACATGGGCAACAGTACAAATTTGATCCTAAAATTTGTTGGGCAATTTCTCCTGAGTACACAGATACCTCATATGTGGTCATAAACCACTTTTTGGGTGCACGGCAGGGCTCAGAAGGGAAGGAGCGGCATTTGACTTTTTGAATGGAAAATTAGCTCCAATCGTTAGAGGACACCATGTCATGTTTGGAGAGCCCCTGTATGCCTAAACTTTGGAGCTCCCCCACAAATGACCCCATTTTGGAAACTAGACCCCCTAAGGAACTTATGTAGATGCACAGTGAGCACTTTGAACCCAAAGGTGCTTCACAAAAGTTTATAACGCAGAGCCGTGAAAATAAAAAAACATTTTTTTTCTCAAAAAATGATTATTTAGCCCCCTATTTTTTATTTTCACAATGGTTACAGGAGAAATTGGACCCCAAAAGTTGTTGTTTAATTTGTCCTAAGTACGCTAGTACCTCACATGTGGGGGGAACCACTGTTTGGGCACACATCAGGGCTTGGAAGGGATGTAGTGACGCTTTGAAATGCCGACTTGATGGAATGGTCTGCGGGCGGGCAGAGCCCCTGATGTGCCTAAACAGTAGAAACCCCCCACGAGTGACCACATTTTGTAAACTAGACCCCTCAAGGAACTTATCTAGATGTATGGTGAGCACCTTGAACCCCCACGTGCTTCACAGAAGTTTGTAATGCAGAGCCGTGAAAATAAAAAATCATTTTTTTCCTCAAAAACTGATTTTTTTAACCCGCAATTTTTTATTTTCACAAGGGTAACAGGAGAAATTGGACCACAAAAGTTGTTGTACAGTTAGTCCTGAGTACAATGGTACCCATATGTGGGGGGGGAACCACTGTTTTGGTGTATGGGAGAGCACAGAAGGGAAGGAGCGCCATTTTGGAATGCAGACTTGATGGAATGTTCTGTGGGCGTCATGTTGCGTTTGCAGAGCCCTGATGTGCCTAAACAGTAGAAACCCCCCACAAGTGACCCCATTTTGGAAACTAAACCCTCCAAGGAGCTTATCTAGATGTGTAGTAAGCACTTTGAACCCCCAAGGGCTACACAGAAGTTTATAACGCCGGGGCATGAAAATAAAAAAATCATATTTTTTCCACAAACATGATCTTTTAGTCCCCAATTTTTTTATTTTCCCAAGGGTAACAGGAGAAATTAGACCTCAAAAGTTGTTGTCCAATTTGTCCTGAGTACGCTGATATCCCATATGTGGGAGAAAACTACTGTATGGGTACACTTCGGGGCTCGGAAGGGAAGTAGTGACGTTTTGAAATGTCGACTTGATGGAATGGTCTGCGGGCGTCATGTTACGTTTGCAGAGTCCCTGATGTGCCTAAACAGTAGAAACTCCCCACAAGTGACCCCATTTTGGAAACTAGACCCCGCAAGGAACTCATCTAGATGTGTGGTGAGCACTTTGAACCCCCGAGGGCTACACAGAAGTTTATAACGCCTGGGCATGGAAATAAAAAAATCATATTTTTTCCACAAACATGATCTTTTAGTCCACAATTTTTTTATTTTCTCAAGGGTAACAGGAGAAATTAGACCCCAAAAGTTGTTGTCCAATTTGTCCTGAGTACGCTGATGTCCCATATGTGGGAGAAAACTACTGTATGGGCACACGTCGAGGCTCGGAAGGGAAGTAGTGACGTTTTGAAATGCCGACTTGATGGAATGGTCTGTGGGTGTCATGTTACGTTTGCAGAGCCCATGATGTGCCTAAACAGTAGAAACCCCCCAAGTGACCCTATTTTGGAAACTAGATCCCCAAGGAACTCCTCTATATGTGTGGTAAGCACTTTGAATCTCCAAGTTCTTCACAGAAGTTTATAACGCAGAGCCGTGGAATAAAAAATCATTTTTTTTCCACAAAAATAAATTTTTTATTCCCCAATTTTTTTTCCCCAACAGTAACAGGAGAAATTAGACCCCCAAAGTTGTTGTGCAATTTTTCCCGAGTACGCTGATACCCATATGTGGGGGTAAACCACTGTTTGGGCACACGTCGGGGCTTGGAATAAAGGGAGCACTGTTTGACTTTTTGAACGCAAAATTTGCAGGAATCAATGGTGGCGCCATGTCGCGTATGGAGACCCCTGATGTGCGTAAATAGTGGAAACCCCTCAATTCTAACTCCAACCCTAACCCCAACACACCCCTAACCCCAACCCTAACTCCTACACACCCCTAACCCTAATACAAACCCTAACCATAACCCTAACCCCAACACACCCCTAACCCTAATCCCAACTCTAACCATAAACCTAACCACAAGCCTAACCCTAATCCCAACCCTAACCCCAAAACACCCCTAACGCTTATCCTAACTCTAACCCTAACCACAAACCTAACCCTAATCCCAAACCTAACCCTAATTCCAACCCTAATCCTAATTCCAACCCTTACCCTAGTTCTAACCCTAGTTCTAACCCTAAGGCTGGGCTCATATTGCGTTTTACCAGCCCGTTCAACACGTAGCGTTGACGGGCTGGTAACGGTATAGCATAACGCGATCGCGTTATGCTATACCCGCTAGTGCAGAGGAATCAGCGATGATTCATCTGTGCTAGCGGTGATGGAGCCCAGACGCTGCAGCCTGCGTCCAAGGCTCCGTCACTGAATGGCGACACGTCGCGAACGCATGCCGCTTCACGGCATGCGTTGCGATGCGCACACAAATGGGGTGAATGGCAGCGTTAACGGACTGCGTTACACCGCATTATACCGCGATGAAACGCAGTCCATCTAACGGACTGCCATAATGCAATATGAACCCAGCCTAACCCTAACCCTGAGGCCCCGTGCACACGTTGCGGATTCACTTGCGGATTTTTCTAAAATCCGCAGGTAAAATGACCTGCCTTTTACCTGCGTATTTAGCGCGGATTTGCTGCGGTTTTTCTCTGCGGTTTTATGCCTATAATGGAATAGGTGTAAAATCGCTGCGGAATCCGCACAAAGAATTGACATGCTGCAGATTCAAAACCGCAGCAAATCCGCGCTGAAAAATCTGCAGCATGTGCACAGCGTTATTTTTTACCATATATTTGCATTGTACTGTACATGGTTTCTGGATCTGCTGTGGATCCGCAGCGCAAAATCCGCTGCGGATCCTCAGCAAAATCCGCTGCTTATCCACAGCAAAATCTGCTGCGGATCCGCAGCAAAATCCGCAACGTGTGCACAGGGCCTAACAGTTTATCACAGTGATCAAAATAAATTTCTTGACCCTGCAGGGTGCACTGCGCATGCGCCGGCCGGCGGGCGCACTGCGCATGCACCCGCCATTTTCCAAGATGGCGGCGCCCATGAAGAATCCCGGGCAGCCGCCGGGAAGGATCCAGGGACATCGGTGGACCGGGAGAGGTGAGTATGGGGGTCGGAAGTGAGGGGGGGAGATCGGAAGGTGGGGCAGCGGAGGCCAGGACGGGGGGAGCTGTTAGTGACGGCGGTGACGGACTGCTGCCATCTTTCGGTGGCGGCGGCCGATTGCCACCGTGACTACGTGTGGGGGGTCAGGGCTCGGTGTCCAGCCATGGCAGATGCTATTGCAGCATCGGCCATGGCTGGATTGTAATATTTCACCAATTACATTGGTGAAATATTACAGATTGCTCTGATTAGCTGTTTCACTTTTAACAGCCAATCAAAGCGATCGTGGCCACGGGGGGGTTAAGCCAACCCCCCTGTGGTGAAGCACAAAGGGTCCTGTGCCTGCGGGTCGGGTGACCTTTCAGTGACCCCGGTCACCCGACCCGCAGGAACGCGATCCTTTCATGATGCCACATAGGCGTCATGTGTCGGATTGGCACTGACTTTTATGACGCCTACGTGGCGTCACAGGTCGGGAAGGGGTTAAACTGGGAAAACATTTTTCGGAGGCCATCCTCCACATCTCTTCAGACACCACCTGTTATGTTTCGGTAGCTGAGGAGAAATTGCAAAAATAGCCAAAATAGCAATACACCAGAGAGGCTGGAAACTATTGGATTGCAGGACCCTAAACTAACCGTAACACTAGAAGTAGCCGTGGAGCATACCTACGGTGATCCTAGACGCCTCGTCACAGCCGGAGAGATAGCTACACCTAAAGCCAGAAATATGAAAGCTATCTGCCCCGTAGCAGAACCCCCAAAGAAATAGGAAGCCCCCAAACATGTAATGGCGGTTAGACAAGAAGAAAATATGGACTCAGACAGAAAATAGAATGAGCAAACGCTTGGCCCAATCTGTCTAGATAGAAAAGTGTTGTGAATGTGTTAGAAATGAATTCTGAGCAGAAGCTCCCTCTGGTGGTTACAAACAGTACTGAACCATTCAATGAAGATTGGCAATCAGGAGTTACAGACTGGTCTTATATAAGGGAGGTTCCCTCCCATCATGTGTAATGTATGTGATACAGTTCATATAGCGTCTTGTGCTTGGGTGCGATGAAAATACTTGAGACACAGGTTGATAAAGAAAGTCTTGTATTGCTTCATACAAATTGGCAAAAATAAACACACAGGTTGCAAACACAGAAGCAGGAGACACAGCAGGCCAGAGTAATCTAAGTTCATCAATAACTCTCCACAACAGATTCAGATCTTCTTCTATGTTACCGCAAGTCCATGCAAACGTGAGGCTTTCAAGAGCAGAGTTCAGAGTCCACAAGTGCTTCAGAGTTTCTCAGTAGAAATGGCTGGAGTACAAGGTCCAAGGCTTCAGGAGTCAGAACACAGGTTCACTGCAGGCTAGATTCTGAAGCACTGATTGCTCAGGTGTGGCTGTTTAAGAAGCAAACGGAGAGAATCAGGGCGGGAACATGCAAGCTGGAAAACTCCATTTTAACTGAGGGCAAGATAGCTGCAGCAAAACAGAAAGCAAAATGGCCGACGAACAAACTGAGTTTCAGAAACAGATACACAGAACCTTACATTACTCCCCCCTTAGGGGCAACCTCCGGATGACCTCAGACCAGGCTTGTGTGGGTACCTCTGATGAAACTGACGGAGCAAGCGAGGAGCATTAACGTTATTGACTGGCTCCCATGAGTTGTCCTCCACTGGGTAGCCCTGCCATTTAATCAAATATTGTAACTGATTTCTATACAACCTGGAATCTAAAATCCTTTCCACCACAAATTCTTCCTGACCATCGACTAGCACTGGGTCAGGGCAAGGAGAAGAACGTCCAGGAAACGTATTGGGTGTTGCAGCCTTTAGTAGGGATACATGAAAGACAGGGTGGATTCTCATAGTTCTGGGCAATTGAAGACGACAAGCAACGGCACTTATAATCTTACTGATTTTATAGGGTCCAATGTACTTATGTCCCAACTTAGACGATGGAATCCTTAACTTAAGATTTCTGGTTGACAGCCAGACCAGGTCTCCTACCTTAAAAGCTGGTGCAGGTTTACGAAATTTATCTGCTGCCTTCTTGTACCTTTCCTGAGCCGATTCCAGATTCTCCTTTAGAAGATCCATATTCTTCTGTAAAGTCGTGACTCTTTCAGCCACTGCTGGCAAAGGCGTCTCTATGGGAAATCGTGGTAGAATGTTAGGATGATAACCTAAATTAGAGAAAAAAGGAGACTGTTTAGTGGAGGCACTCTGAGAGTTGTTGTAAGAGAACTCAGCCAATGGAAGTAGATCCACCCAATCATCCTGTAGGTGGCAGATAAAGCAGCGGAGATACTGCTCCAGGGTTTGATTGGTTCGTTCGGTTTGTCCATTAGTCTGGGGATGAAAAGCAGAAGAAAGGTTTACTTTAATGTCCAATGCTGCACAGAAATTTTGCCAAAACCTAGAAGTGAATTGCACCCCTCGATCCGAAATAACCTCATCCGGTACTCCATGTAAACGAAACACATCTTTAATCATCAAATCTGATGTCTGTTTTGCAGTGGGTAAGCCGACACAAGGGATAAAATGAGCTGCCTTTGTTAAACGATCAACCACCACTAGAATAGTGTTCTTCCCTTGAGAGGTTGGTAATTCCACAATGAAGTCCATAGAAATGGATCCCCACGGGCGGGACGGGGTGGGAAGAGGCTGTAACAGACCAGTTGGTGAAGAGCGAGGTGTTTTGCATCTTGCACAAACCTCACACGAAGTGACATAGTCCAAAACATCCTTCCTACAAGTGGGCCACCAAAAGAAACGAGAAAGAAATTCCTGTGTCTTTAGAATTCCTCTATGCCCGGCTATTTTGGAATCGTGAATGAGTTGCAATACTCTCAATCTGACTGTTTCAGGTATATACAGACGTTGTCCCAGAATCCACACACCATTCTTAAAGACAAGACTTACGTCCCTTGGGGGTTGAGCCAAAAAAGAATCCGCATGGTATGCTTCCTTGATGTCTTTAATTAGGTCTTGATGATGAATCACTCCTAGGAATCTAGAGTCAGGAAGAATAGTCTTAGGAGGAGTAATTGGACGTGTCTCTGCTGAGTAAATCCTAGAGAGTGCATCAGCCTTTCCATTGCGCGATCCTGGTCTATAAGAAATAATAAAATTAAATTGGTTTAAGAAAAGATTCCAGCGAGCCTGGCGAGGAGTCAGGCACTTAGCCGACCTGATAAACTCAAGATTACGATGATCTGTCAGAACGACTATTTGCTGTGCAGCTCCTTGAAGAAGGTGTCTCCATTCTTTGAAGGCGGCAATAATGGCCAACAACTCTCTATTGCCCACATCGTAGTTCTTCTCAGCCGAAGACAACTGCTGGGAAAAGAAGGCACAGGGATGCAAGACATTCTTCTCACCTGTTCTCTGAGAGAGTATAGCTCCACGGCACAGTCTGAAGCATCCACCTCTATTATGAAGGCAAGCTCTGGGTTGGGATGTACTAGGATAGGTGCAGTGGTAAATTTATCTTTTAGACGGGAAAATGCTTCCTGGGCTTGGGGAGTCCAGGAGAACTTAGACTCTTTCCGGGTAAGTTGGGTGATAGGTGACACTACCTCAGAGAAATTTCTAATGAAACGTCTATAGAAGTTTGCAAACCCGATGAAGCGCTGTACCTCCTTCACATTTCTAGGACTTGGCCAATCATTGATGGCTTGGGTTTTACTTCCATCCATACTAATTCCTTGTGTAGACAGTACATACCCAGAAATTGAATTTCGGTCTTATGGAATTCACACTTTTCAAGCTTGATGTAAAGATGATTTTGTCTTAGACGTTCCAAGACCATTCTCACATGTCCATGATGTTCCTCTGTGGAGTTAGAAAAAATTAAAATATCATCCAAATAAATTACCACGAATGTATCTAGGAGATCCCTGAAGATGTCATTCACCAAGTGTTGGAAAGTGGCTGGGGCGGTACTCAGACCAAAAGGCATAACCAGATATTCAAAGTGTCCATAGCGTGACCTGAATGCAGTCTTCCATTCATCCCCAGGTCTAATACGGACTAAGTTATAGGCCCCACGAAGATCTAGTTTAGAAAAAATTTTGGCATGTCGCACTCTCTCCAATAACTCAGGGATTAAAGGCAATGGATAACGGTTTCTAATAGTAACCTTATTAAGTTCCCTATAGTCTACGCATGGTCTCAGGGATCCATCTTTCTTCTTTACAAAGAATATGGGTGCCCCTGCAGGAGATGAAGAGGGGCGTATGAAGCCCTTGGCTAGATTTTCGTCTATGTACTCTTTTAAAGCCTTCAGCTCGGGCCCCGCCAGGGGGTAGATCTTACCAAAAGGTATCTCTGCTCCAGGCAATAATTCAATTGGACAATCATATGGACGGTGAGGAGGAAGCTGGTCAGCGTTCTTCTTGTCACATAAATCCACATAGTCCTGGTATACAGCTGGTAATTCAGGGACTGACATGGTTCCTTTAGGAACAGAGCAAGCTGAAATTTTTTGACTCATCTGTTTCTCTGGAAAGTGTAATTCCTTGGTCTCCCAGTTAATGGTAGGATTCTGAGCCTGCAGCCATGGTAGCCCTAGAATAATGGGAAAGTGAGGAGAAGAGATAAGCATAAAGGACAGTTTCTCTTGATGATCTTTACCCATAAGAACCTTTAAAGGCTCTGTTTCCTGATCCACTGGTCCAGAGGTCAGCAGGGAGCCATCCACAGTTTCCATCTGTACTGGAGCAGCCTTCTTCACTGAACGTATTCCCTGTTTTAGAGCAAAGGAGACATCCATAAAATTTCCACTTGCACCTGAGTCGATCATGGCAGAGCTAGACACCCAGGCTGAGTCAACCCAGAGTTTGATGGAAAGAAAACAGTGAGAATTGTTTTTCTTACAACTCAGCTGGGACACCGCTGAGGAAACTTGAAAGATGGCAGCATTTACACAGTCAACGTCCTCAGAGGTAACGGAGTTTAAGTCCGAGAAATCAAGATCTGTTGCTGCAGCTCTCTCTGGAGCCTGAGGCTCGGACCTGACAGATCCCCTCTCGCAACACTCACAATGAATGAGTGCTGCAGTAGTCTTGCGAGAACGGCTGGGACAGTTAATAATAAAGTGCCCTGACTTACCACAATAAAAACATAGATTCTCCTTAAAACGATGTTCCTTGCGTGCATCACTAACCCGTCGTAGTAAAGAGTCTACCTGCATGGGTTCAGGTTCAGGTTCCCGTGTAATCCTATTCAAAGGTTCCTTAGCTGGAGAGGAAGGTAGGAAAAGGTTAGTACGATTGCTTTCGAACCATCTCTCTTGCCTGCGTTCAGTTAAACGAGTATCAATACGGATGCAGTAGTTAATAAAGTCACCTAACGCAGTGGGAGGGTCGGCACGAGCAAGTTCATCCTTAATTAGTGGGGATAACCCCTTTCGAAAAATAGATTTTTTGGCGGAATTGTCCCAGGTGGTATCAAGGGCCCATCTCCTGAAATCCAAGGCATATTCAGCTACTGAGTGCTTACCTTGGCGCAAAGCTAACATGGCTGCTTCAGCTGTTGCACCTCGATTGGGGTCATCAAACACCTGCCCCATGGCTGAAATAAAATCATCAAGGTGATTCAAACAATCATCCTCAGTCTCAATCAGAGGGTTTGCCCATATCAAAGCCTTGTTGGTAAGCAACATAATTATAGTAAGCACCTTAGATCGTTCAGTAGGAAATTGTGAAGCATGTGCAGAAAAAAAAAGATTACATTGATTAACAAATCCCCTGAATTTTTCACGTTCACCACCAAAACGAAAAGGGGGCAACTTGGGAATCCCAGAACTCGGGGCCACGGCAGGAGCCTGGACTTGCCCCTCCAGAACCTCAATCCTGGCTCGCAAATCCTGAGTAGTCTGTCCAACCACTTGCAAATTGTGATTATTTAGGTCCTGAAGATTTGTAAAACGGGTCTTTAAATTCTGCAAATCTGCAAGGATATTATCAGTCACTCCACAAAGTTCCTTTATGCGGGCCTCCATTTTCCAGATCTTTTAAGACAGGATACTGGAAGAAGAGGAGAGAAAAAAAAACAATAGTGTTCACCTGTGGCAACACTGAAGAAAGAAAAAACTTTAAGGGAACTGCTCACCTGGAATGGTTGTGAGAAGTCACAACCACTATCATCACAGAAAGCTTTCAACCAGACATCTGGAATGGTTGTGAGAAGTCACAACCACTGTCATCACAGAAAGTACAACCGGACATCCGATATCCACAGTACAGCAGACAAGCCTTTCCAGACCCAGCAGACACTAACGTTTGGCTTCAGAATCTTGTAATGTATGTGATACAGTTCATATAGCGTCTTGTGCTTGGGTGCGATGAAAATACTTGAGACACAGGTTGATAAAGAAAGTCTTGTATTGCTTCATACAAATTGGCAAAAATAAACACACAGGTTGCAAACACAGAAGCAGGAGACACAGCAGGCCAGAGTAATCTAAGTTCATCAATAACTCTCCACAACAGATTCAGATCTTCTTCTATGTTACCGCAAGTCCATGCAAACGTGAGGCTTTCAAGAGCAGAGTTCAGAGTCCACAAGTGCTTCAGAGTTTCTCAGTAGAAATGGCTGGAGTACAAGGTCCAAGGCTTCAGGAGTCAGAACACAGGTTCACTGCAGGCTAGATTCTGAAGCACTGATTGCTCAGGTGTGGCTGTTTAAGAAGCAAACGGAGAGAATCAGGGCGGGAACATGCAAGCTGGAAAACTCCATTTTAACTGAGGGCAAGATAGCTGCAGCAAAACAGAAAGCAAAATGGCCGACGAACAAACTGAGTTTCAGAAACAGATACACAGAACCTTACATCATGGTTGCCGGTGATCAATTGTTCTTGTCTCAACTGTGGTTCCTGGTTCACTTGGGAGCTTGCTGAGTCTTGCCTCTTCTCCTGCTCTCAGATAAGATATTTTCAGTTTTTTGTTTTTGTGCTTACCATTTGCATATTTCTCTGCATTTCTGTGAGGTTAGCCAGGTCTCCCCCCCCCCGGGGGGCTTGGGCTCCTCTCAGTTCTTCTGGAGCCACTGTTATTTGTTCATTTGCCTTTTCCAGTTTTTTCAGTGGCTGCGGCTTTGTTTTGTTACACCAGAGAACTAATTTAGGTGGTAGAGGTCGTGTGATCTCAGGTGTTTTTGCAATTAGTAGAGTTGGTTATTTTTTAGGGTTTTTTGGATTGCAGTAAGTGTCCTTCCTATCCTTTTCTGTCTAGGAAGATTGGGCCCCAACGTTTGCTCATACTATTTTCTGTCTGTGTCTGTATTTCCTCTTGTCTAACTGCCATTACATGTTTGCGGGCTTCCTATGTTCTTTGGGGATCTGCTCCAGGGCAGATAGCTTTCCTCTTTCTATGTTTAGGTGTAGTTAACCTCTCAGGCTGTGACGAGGCGTCTAGGACCAACGTAGGAACGCTCCACGGCTGCCTTTAGTTGTGGTGGTTAGTCAGGGTACTGCAATCCAGTAGATTCCAACCTCTCTGGTGTATTGCCGTTTTTGCCTGCTCTCCTCAGCTACCAAATCATAACAGTATCACCGGCCAAACTGAATTTATATGGTACTCAACAGAAGGGAAAAATAGTAAAAGGAAAAAGAAAAGAGAAAGTTGTCAAAAAAATTTTTTTTTTCTCTCTGTTTGTTGCATTTGTTCCCTCTTTCTCTCTGGGTGCTGAGGAGGATTTTTTTTCTCTCTCAATGGAGTTTGCACAGTTGTCTGGCCATGTGGATCAGCTTGCCACTGAAGTTCGGAGTATTGCTACCTATATTGCAGTGTTGACTTTTTTTGTGGAACCTAGGATCCCCATGTCAGATTTATTTTTGGGGGATCGAGCCAAATTTCTGAATTTCAAAAATAACTGTAAGTTGTTTTTTGCCTTAAAACCTAAGTCCTCAGGGAACGCAGCACAGCAGGTTCAAATTGTCATCTCTCTCCTGCGCGGCGATCCTCAGGATTGGGCTTTTTCCCTGACACCTGGGGACCCTGTTTTGAGTAATGTTGATGCATTTTTTCTGGCTTTGGGGTTATTGTACGATGAACTTAATGTCACTGATCAAGCTGAAAAAAACTTGTTGGCATTAAATCAGGGGCTTGAGGACGCTGAGTTGTACTGTCAGAAATTCCGAAAGTGGGCAGTCCTGACAAAATGGAATGATAATGCTTTGGCAGCCCTTTTTCGGAAGGGTCTGTCAGAGAAAGTAAAAGATGTTATGGTGGGTTTCCCTGCTCCCTCTGGTCTCAATGATTCTATGTCATTAGCGATTCAAATTGACAGACGTTTGCGTGAGCGTAGAGGTATGCGTGGAATAGTGTTGCCTTGTGAACCAGCTTCCGAACCCATGCAGTGTGATAGAGTGGCTTCTGGGGCACAGCATCATGAGTTTCGAAAACGCAATGGGTTATGTTTCTACTGTGGTGACGCCTCTCATGCTATTTCAGTCTGCCCTAAGCGGGGAAGACATTTTGCACGCTCAGTTGTCTTGGGTAGTGTTCAGACTAAATTTCTGTTGACTGTTACCCTGATTTGCTCCCTGTCCACATTTTCTGCTCAGGCTTTTGTTGATTCGGGAGCAGCTATTAACCTGATGGATTTTGATTTTGCTAAACGTTGTGGGTTTCCATTGATACCCCTACGGAAGTCTATTCCCCTACTGGGGATAGATTCTACCTCTTTGGCTGAGAATAAAGCCCAGTTCTCTACTCAGGTGATAATGAGGGTTGAACCTGATCATCAGGAGAGTTGCAAATTTTTGGTGCTGTATAATCTGCATGACATTATTGTACTAGGTTTCCCTTGGTTACAGTCTCATAATCCTGTTTTGGATTGGAAATCTGTGTCTGTAACTAGTTGGGGCTGCCAATGTGTTAATGCCAACACTCCTGTATTTAATGCCTCTCCCCAGTCTCAGGATGTTCCTGACTTTTTGACTGATTTTTCTGATGTGTTTAGCGAAAGTAAATCTGCATCCTTGCCCCCCCATAGGAGCTATGACTGCGCTATTGAAGTAAATTTCCTAAAGGTCGTCTTTTTAACTTGTCTGTACCTGAACATGATGCTATGCGGTCTTATATCAAGGAGTCATTGGAGAAGGGTCATATCAGACCATCCTCTTCACCCTTGGGTGAAAGTTTTTTCTTTGTGGCCAAAAAGGATGGTTCATTAAGGCCGTGTATTGATTATCGTCTCTTGAACAATATCACTGTGAAATATCAATATCCGTTACCCTTGATTTCTGACCTGTTTTCCAGGGTGAAAAGTGCTACTTGGTTCACCAAGCTTGACCTCAGGGGGGCGTATAACCTTATTCTCAATAAGCACGGGGATGAATGGAAGACGGCGTTTAATACCCCAGAGGGGCATTTTGAGTACCTAGTGATGCCCTTTGGGCTCACTAATGCTCCTTCCGTCTTCCAGTCCTTCATGAATGACATTTTCAGGGATTTTGTGGATAAATTTCTGATTGTTTATTTGGATGATATCTTGATTTTTTCCAATGACTGGGACTCTCATGTGAAACATGTTCGGACTGTGTTCCAGATTTTGAGAGAGAATGCTCTGTATGTGAAGGGATCAAAGTGTCTTTTTGGCATACAGAGGATCTCATTTCTGGGATTAATTTTGTCCCCATCCGTTATTGAAATGGACCCGGTCAAGGTTCAGGCCATCTGTGATTGCGTCCAACCTACTTCATTAAAGGCTCATCAGAGATTCTTGGGTTTTGCCAATTTTTATCGTAAATTTATTGGTAATTTCTCTGTTATTGTTAAACCATTGACTGATTTGACCAAAAAGGGTTCTGATGTGGTGAATTGGCCTCCTGAGGCAGTCTCTGCGTTTCAGGAACTTAAGCAGAGATTCACTTCTGCTCCTGTTCTACGGCAGCCTGATGTTTCTCTGCCATTTCAGGTGGAGGTTGATGCCTCTGAAATTGAGGCAGGTGCCGTTTTGTCCCAAAGAGATCCAGAGACCTCTAAAAGTAACCCTTGTGCCTTTTTCTCTCGAAAATTTTCTCCAACTGAACGTAATTATGACGTGGGTAATCGGGAGTTATTGGCCATGAAGTGGGCCATTGAAGAGTGGAGACATTGGCTGGAGGGAGCCAAACATCAGGTGGTGGTCCTCACGGACCATAAGAATCTGGTTTATCTGGAATCAGCCAAGCGACTTAATCCTAGACAGGCCAGGGGGGCCTTGTTTTTCACACATTTTAATTTTGTGGTTTCCTTTCTTCCTGGCACTAAGAATGTTAAGGCGGATGCCCTCTCGAGGAGTTTCCTTGCGGACTCTCCTGAGTTATCTGATCCTGCTGTTATTTTGAAAGAGGGTGTAGTTCTTTCCGCCATCTCGCCCAATTTGAGACTGGCCTTGGAAGGGTGTCAGGAGGATAAACCCGAGCGATGCCCTATTGGGAAATTGTTTGTCCCAGACCGGTGGAAAAAGAGTGTGATGTCTGAGATTCATTGTTCCGCGTTGACCGGTCATCCCGGAATTTTTGGTAACAGAGACTTGGTTAGTCGGTCCCTTTGGTGGCCTACTTTGTCTCGTGACGTCAGGGAATTTGTGCAGTCCTGCGGGACTTGCTCTCGCTCCAAGCCTTGCTCTCTCTCTAGTGGTTTGTTGATGCCATTGCCTGTGCCCAAGAGACCATGGACCCATATCTCTATGGATTTCATTTCCGACCTCCCTGTTTCTCAGAGAATGACCGTTGTCTGGGTGATTTGTGATAGGTTTTCCAAAATGATAC
Source organism: Oophaga sylvatica (assembly GCA_033576555.1). Classification (NCBI taxonomy): domain Eukaryota; kingdom Metazoa; phylum Chordata; class Amphibia; order Anura; family Dendrobatidae; genus Oophaga; species Oophaga sylvatica. The sequence goes on along the minus strand of JARQOD010001947.1, from coordinate 42,713 downwards.
ATCTTGTGCCATTACCTAAGTTGCCTTCCTCCTCCGAATTGGTGCCTTTGTTCCTTCAGCACGTGGTTCGGTTACACGGCATTCCTGAGAACATTGTGTCTGACAGAGGAGTCCAGTTTGTTTCCAGATTTTGGAGGACTTTTTGTTCTAAACTTGGTGTTCAATTGTCTTTCTCCTCGGCTTTTCATCCTCAGACCAATGGACAAACTGAGAGAACAAACCAGACATTGGAGACTTATCTGAGATGCTTTGTGTCTGCTAATCAAGATGACTGGGTCTCTTTTTTGCCTTTGGCTGAGTTTGCTCTTAATAATAGGGCTAGCTCTGCCACTTTGATGTCTCCATTTTTCTGCAATTTTGGGTTTCACCCTCGATTTTCTTCGGGACAGACGGAGGCTTCTGTCTGTCCAGGTGTTGACTCTGTTGTGGAGCGTATGCAGCAGATTTGGGACCAGGTAGTGGAGAGGTTGTCCCTCTCTCAGGAGAGGGCCCAGCGGTTTGCCAACCAGCATAGGACTGATGGTCCTCGGTTTGAAGTGGGGGACTTGGTCTGGTTGTCCTCAAGAAATATCCCTATGAGAGTTGTATCTCCTAAGTTTAAGCCTAGGTTCATTGGACCTTATAAGATCACGGAGATTCTTAATCCTGTTTCCTGTCGTTTACTTCTTCCTGGGACATTTAAGATCCATAACGTGTTCCACAAGTCCTTATTGAAGAGGTTTGTCGAGCCAGTGGTTCCTATGGCTGCGCCTCCTGACCCTGTTTTGGTTGAGGGCAATCTGGAGTATGTGGTTGAGAAAATATTGGATTCTCGTTTTTCTAGACGGAAACTCCAGTATTTGGTTAAGTGGAGAGGTTATGGTCAGGAGGACAATTCTTGGGTGTTTGCTTCGGACATCCATGCTAGGAGACTGATCCGTGCGTATCACAGAGCTCATCCTGACCGGCCTGGTTGCCCAAATGAGGGTTTGGTGACTCCTCCTCAAGGGGGGGTACTGTTGTGAATGTGTTAGAAATGAATTCTGAGCAGAAGCTCCCTCTGGTGGTTACAAACAGTACTGAACCATTCAATGAAGATTGGCAATCAGGAGTTATAGACTGATTTTATATAAGGGAGGTTCTCTCCCATCATGGTTGCCGGTGATCAATTGTTCTTGTCTCAACTGTGGTTCCTGGTTTACTTGGAAGCTTGCTGAGTCTTGCCTCTTCTCCTGCTATCAGATAAGATATTTTTTGTTTTTTGTTTTTGTGCTTACCATTTGCATATTTCTCTGCATTTCTGTGAGGTTAGCCAGGTCTCCCCCCCCGGGGGCTTGGGCTCCTCTCTGTTTTTCTGGAGCCACTGTTATTTGTTCATTTGCCTTTTCCAGTTTTTTCAGTGGCTGCGGCTTTGTTTTGTTACACCAGAGAACTAATTTAGGTGGTAGAGGTCGTGTAATCTCAGGTGTTTTTGCAATTAGTAGAGTTGGTATTTTTTAGGGTTTTTTGGATTGCAGTAAGTGTCCTTCCTATCCTTTTCTGTCTAGGAAGATTGGGCCCCAACGTTTGCTCATACTATTTTCTGTCTGTGTCTGTATTTCCCCTTGTCTAACCGCCATTACATGTTTGGGGGCTTCCTATATTCTTTGGGGATCTGCTCCGGGGCAGATAGCTTTCCTCTTTCTATCTTTAGGTGTAGTTAACCTCTCAGGCTGTGACGAGGCGTCTAGGACTAACGTAGGAACGCGCCACGGCTGCCTTTAGTTGTGGTGGTTAGTCAGGGTACTGCAATCCAGTAGATTCCAACCTCTCTGGTGTATTGCCATTTTTGCCTGCTCTCCTCAGCTACCAAATCATAACAGAAAAGTATAGGAAAGAATTCTGACGGCAACCCAAAAAACCCTGACAATAATACCAACACTTCTGATTAACAAAAAAACCTGAGATCACACGATCTCTACCACCTAAATCAGATCTCTGGTGTAACACACAGCAATTCAGCAAATTAAAAGTGACAAAGGAACAGAGCAAATGTGCAAACACAAAATGAGCACAATTGCAGCGCCAGGCCCCAAAAGGGGACCAGGCTGAAGTCCACTGCAAGGCAGAGAACCAGCAAGGAAAATCAAACCAGAGGAAAAAAAACAGCAAATCACATATCTGAATCAAAGCAGGAATGCCAGCTGAGCTCTAAGCAAGACCTGGAAGAACAATTGATTACCGGCAAGGCTGAAGGGATTTCAGGTCACTTATATCAGACCATTCAGAGCCAGCTGAAGGCTATTCAGCAATTAGTTCATTACCCTCAGCAACCACCGGAGGGAGCCCCAGCTCAGAAGTCGCCTCCAGAGTATTCACAACAGTACCCCCCCTCACCTGCGCAACCAGGCCGATGAGGATGAGCTCGATGATAGGCACGGATCAGTCTCCCAGCATGGATGTCCGAAGCAAACACCCAAGAATTGTCCTCCTGACCATAACCTCTCCACTTAACCAAATACTGGAGTTTCTGTCTAGCAAAACGAGAATCCAATATTTTCTCAACCACATACTCCAAATTGCCCTCAACCAAAACAGGGTCGGGAGGCGCAGCCATAGGAACCACTGGCTCGACAAACCTCTTCAATAAGGACTTGTGGAACACGTTAAGGATCTTAAATATCCCTGGAAGAAGCAAACGGAAGGAAACCGGATTAATAATTTCCATGATCTTATATGGTCCAATGAAACGTGGCTTAAATTTTGGAGATGCAACCTTCATAGGGATATTTCTTGAGGACAACCAAACCAAGTCCCCCACTTTAAAACGAGGACCATCAGTCCTATGCCGGTTGGCAAACCGCTGGGCCTTCTCTTGAGAGAGAGACAACCTCTCCACTACCTGGTCCCAAATCTGCTGCATACGCTCCACAATAGAGTCAACCCCCGGACAGACAGAAGCCTCCGCCTATCCTGAAGAAAATCGAGGGTAAAACCCAGAATTGCAGAAAAATGGAGACATCAAGGTGGCAGAGCTAGCCCTATTATTAAGAGCAAACTCAGCCAAAGGCAAAAAAGAGACCTAGTCATCTTGATCAGAAGACACAAAACATCACATCTCAAATAAGTCTCCAAGGTCTGGTTTGTTCTCTCGGTTTGTCCATTGGTCTGAGTGTGAAATGCAGAGGAGAAAGATAACTGAACACCAAGTTTAGAACAAAATGTCCTCCAAAATCTGTAAACAAACTGGACTCCTCTGTCAGACACAATGTTCTCAGAAATGCCATGTAACCGAACCACGTGCTGAAAGAACAAAGGCACCAATTTGGAGGAGGAAGGCAACTTAGGTAATGGCACAAGATGTATCATCTTGGAAAACCTATCACAGATTACCCAGATAATGGTCATTCTCTGAGAGACAGGGAGGTCAGAAATAAAATCCATAGAAATATGGGTCCATGGCCTCTTGGGTACAGGTAATGGCATTAACAAACCACTAGAGCGAGAGCAAGGTTTGGAATGAGAGCAAGTCACACAGGAATGCACAAAGTCCCTGATGTCACGAGACAAAGTAGGCCACCAAAAGGACCGACTCACCAAGTCTCTGGTACCAAAAATCCCGGGATGACCAGCCAAAGCAAAGCAATGAATCTCAGACATCACACTCTTTTTCCACTGGTCTGGGACAAACAATTTTCCAACAGGGCAGCGCTCAGGCTTATCCTCCTGACACCCTTCCAAGGCCAGTCTCAAATTGGGCGAGATGGCAGAAAGAACTACACCCTCTTTCAAAATAACAGCAGGATCAGATAACTCAGGAGAATCTGCAAAGAAACTCCTCGAGAGGGCATCAGCCTTAACATTCCTAGTGCCCGGAAGAAAAGAAACCACAAAATTAAAACATGTGAAAAACAAGGCCCACCTGGCCTGTCTAGGATTAAGTCGCTTGGCTGTTTCGAGATAAACAAGGTTCTTATGGTCCGTGAGGACCACCACCTGATGTTTGGCTCCTTCCAGCCAATGTCTCCACTCTGCAATGGCCCACTTCATGGCCAATAACTCCCGATTACCCACGTCATAATTACGTTCAGTTGGAGAAAATTTTTGAGAGAAGAAGGCACAAGGGTTACTCTTAGAGGTCTCTGGATCCCATTGGGACAAAACGCCACCTGCCCCAATCTCAGAAGCATCAACCTCCACCTGAAACGGCAGAGAAAAATCAGGCTGCCATAGAACAGGAGCAGAAATGAATCTCTGCTTAAGTTTCTGAAATGCAAAAAACTGCTTCAGGAGGCCAATTCACCACATCGGAACCCTTTTTGGTCAAATCAGTCAATGGTTTAACAATACCGGAGAAATTACCAATAAATTTACAATAGAAATTGGCAAAACCCAAAAATCTCTGAAGAGCCTTCAATGTAGTAGGTTGAACCCAATCACAGATGGCCTGAACCTTGACCGGGTCCATTTCAATAACAGATGGAGACAAAATGAATATCAGAAATGAGACCTTCTGTACGCCAAAAAGACACTTTGATCCCTTCACATACAGTGCATTCTCTCTCAATATCTGGAACACAGTCCGAACATGTTTTACATGAGAGTCCCAGTCGTTGGAAAAATCAAGATATCATCCAAATAAACGATCAGAAATTTATCCACAAAATCCCTGAAAATATCATTCATGAAGGATTGGAAGACGGAAGGGGCATTAGTAAGCCCAAAAGGCATCACTAAGTACTCAAAATGCCCCTCTGGGGTATTAAATGCCATCTTCCATTCATCCCCGTGCTTAATGCGAATAAGGTTATACGCCCCCCTGAGGGCAAGCTTGTTAAACCAACTAGCACTTTTCACTCTGGAAAATAGGTCAGAAATCAAGGGTAACGGATATTGATATTTGACAGTGATTTTATTCAGGAGGCTAGAGTCAATACATGGCCTCAATGAACCATCCTTCTTGGCCACAAAGAAAAAACCGGCACCCAAGGGTGAAGAGGAAGGTCTGATATGACCCTTCTCCAATGACTCCTTGATATAAGATCGCATAGCATTGTGTTCAGGTACAGATAAATTAAAAAGGCGACCTTTAGGAAATTTACCACCAGGCACTAACTCAATAGCGCAGTCATAGCTCCTGTGAGGAGGTAAGGATGCAGACTTACTCTCACTAAACACATCCGAAAAATCAGTCAAAAAGTCAGGTACATCCTGAGACTGGGAGAGGCAGAAAAAACAGGAGTGTCAGTATTAACACATTGGCAGCCCCAACTGGTCACAGACACAGATTTCCAATCCAAAAGAGGATTATGAGTCTGTAACCAAGGGAAACCCAGTACAATAATGTCATGCAGATTATGCAACACCAGAAATTTGCAACTCTCCTGATGATCTGGTTCAACCCTCATTATCACCTGAGTAGAAAACTGGGGTTTATTCTCCGCCATAGGGGTAGAATCAATACCCAGTAGGGGAATAGACTTCCGCAGGGGTATCATGGGAAACCCACAACATTAGGCAAAGTTAAAATCCATCAGGTTAATAGCTGCTCCTGAATCAACAAAATCCTTAGCCGAAAATGTGGACAGGGAGCAAATCAGGGTAACAGTCAACAGAAATTTAGTCTGAACACTACCCAAGACAACTGAGCGCGCAAAACGTCTTCCCCGCTTATGGCAGACGGAAATAGCATAGGAAGTGTCACCACAGTAGAAATAAAACCCATTGCGCTTACGAAACTGATGATGCTGAGCCCCAGAAGTCATTCCATCATACTGCATGGGCTCAGGAGCTGGCTCACAAGGCAACACTTTCTCACGCAAACCTCTGTGCTCACGCAAACGTCTGTCAATTTGAATAGCCAAAGACATAGAATCATTGAGACCAGAGGGAACAGGGAATCCCACCATAACATCCTTTACATTTTCTGACAGAGCCTTCCGAAAAAGGGCTGCCAAAGCATCATCATTCCATTTGGTCAGGACTGCCCACTTTCAAAATTTCTGACAGTACAGCTCAGCGTCTTCATGACCCTGATTTAACGCCAACAAGGTCTTTTCAGCTTGATCAGTGACATTAGGTTCATCGTACAATAACCTCAGAGCCTGAAAAAATACATCAACATCATTCAAAGCAGAATCCCCAGGTGTCAGGGAAAAAGCCCAATCCTGAGGGTCGCCTAGCAGCAGAGAGATGACAATTTGAACCTGCTGTGCTGCGTTCCCTGAGGACTTAGGCTTTAAGGCAAAAAACAACTTACAGTTATTTTTGAAATTCAGAAATTTAGACCGATCCCCCAAAAATAAATCTGGTATGGGGATCCTAGGTTCCACAACCGGCAACCTAGCAAGATAGGTAGCAATACTCTGAACCTCAGTGGCAAGCTGCTCCACACGGCTAAACAACTGTGCAAACTCCATGGAGGAAAAAAAATTCCTCCTCAGCACCTAGAGAAAAAGAGGGAAAAAATGCAACAAACAGAAAAAAAAATTTCTGACAACTCCCTTTTTTCTTTTTCCTTTTTACTATTTTTCCCTTCTGTGAGTACCATATAATTTTCAGTTAGGCCGGTAATACTGTTATGTTTCGGTAGCTGAGGAGAAATTGCAAAAATAGCCAAAATAGCAATACACCAGAGAGGCTGGAAACTATTGGATTGCAGGACCCTAAACTAACCGCAACACTAGAAGTAGACGTAGAGCGTACCTACGGTGATCCTAGACGCCTCGTCACAGCCGGAGAGATAGCTATACCTAAAGGCAGAAAGATGAAAGCTATCTGCCCTGTAGCAGAACCCCCAAAGAAATAGGAAGCCCCCAAACATGTAATGGCGGTTAGACAAGAAGAAAATACGGACACAGACAGAAAATAGAATGAGCAAACGCTGGGGCCCAATCTGTCTAGATAGAAAAGTATAGGAAAGAATTCTGACTGCAACCCAAAAAAAACCCTGACAAAAATACCAACACTTCTGATTAACAAAAAACCTGAGATCACACAATCTCTACCACCTAAATTAGATCTCTGGTGTAACACACAGCAATTCAGCAAATAAAAAGTGACAAAGGAACAGAGCAAATGTGCAAACACAAACTGAGCACAATTGCAGCGCCAGGCCCCAAAAGGGGACCAGGCTGAAGTCCACTGCAAGGCAGAGAACCAGCAAGGAAAACCAAACCAGAGGAAAAAAAACAGCAAATCACTTATCTGAATCAAAGCAGGAATGCAAGCTGAGCTGTAAGCAAGATCTGGAAGAACAATTGATTACCGGCAAGGCTGAAGGGAGTTCAGGTCACTTATATCAGACCATTCAGAGCCAGCTGAAGGCCATTCAGCAATTAGTTCATTACCCTCAGCAACCACCGGAGGGAGCCCCAGCTCAGAAGTCGCCTCCAGAGTATTCACAACACCACCACTAAAACATGAGTGTGAACGTGTTCCGTGATGCAATAGGCACTATATTTTTTTTGTAAGGGTGTGTATGATGGCCATAAAAAATATTTACTCAAAAGGTTGATGTATACCCCCAGGGGGAATTGTTTGTCAGCCCCTACACTTACTGTATGGGCATTACAAGTATAGGAGACCCACTCCTTTGTAATGGGAACAGAATTTTAGGAGGCCTTCATCTACGTCTCTTCCATGTGGTATTGGGGTGCGTCCAAATTTGGGGCAGGCCTTACATTCACTGCATAGGCAAACAGTATGGTAGACCCACTTCCTAATAATGTGAACTTTGTTGGTTGTTCATCTTCAACAATGCAATTTTCCACTGCCAGTTCTTCAGCCTCAACACTGCAATGCTACAATGCAGGGTCTTCAGCCTCAACACTGCAATTCTCCACTGCAGGTTCTTCAGGCTCACCACTGCAATTCACCAATGCAAGTTCTTCAGCCTCAACACTGCAATTCTCCACTGCTAGGTCTTCAGCCTCAGCACTGCAATTGTCCACTGAAGGCTCTTCATTCTCACCACTGCAATTCAACAATGCAGATTCTTCAGCTCCAACATTGCAATTGTCCACTGCTGATTCTTCAGGCTCAACACTTAAATGCTCCACTGCTGGGTGATCTTCCTCAACACTGCAGTGCTACAATGCAGGTTCTTCGGGCTCAACATTGCAATGCTCCACTGCTGGGTGTTCTTCCTCAACACTGCAATGCTACAATGCAGGTTCTTCAGGATCAACATTGCAATGCTCCACTGCTGTGTGTTCAGCCTCCACACTGAAATGCTCCACTGCCAGGTCTTCAGCCTCAACACTGCAATTGTCAACTGCAGGTTCTTCTGGCTCAACACTGAAATGCTCCACTGCCGGGTGTTCTTCCTCAACACTGCAATGCTACAATAAAGGTTCTTCAGCCTCAACGCTGCAATGCTCCATGGCTGGGTGTTTATCCTCAACAGTGCAATTGTCCACTGCTGGGTCTTCAGCCTCAACACTGCAATTGTCCACTGCAGGTTCTTCTGGCTCAACACTGAATTGCTCCACTGCGAGGTGTTCTTCCTCAACATTGCAATACTACAATAAAGGTTCTTCAGCCTCAACACTGCAATGCTCTACTGCTGAGTCTTTAGCCTCAACAGTGCAATTGTCCACTGCCGGGTCTACAGCCTCAACACTGCAGTTGTCCACTACAGGTTCTTCTTGCTCAACACTGCAATGCTCCACTGCTGGGTCTTTAGCCTCAACACTGCAATTGTCCACTTCCGGGTCTTCAGCCCCAACACTGCAATTGTCCACTGCAGGTTCTTCTGGCTCAACATTGAAATGCTTCACTGCTGGGTGTTCGTCCTCAACATTGCAATGCTACAATAAAGGTTCTTCAGCCTCAGCACTGCAATGCTCCACTGCTGGGTCTTTAGCCTCAACACTACAATTGTCCACTGCTGGGTTTTTGGCCTCAACACTGCAATTGTGCACTGCAGGTTCTTCAGGCTCCACACTGAAATGCTCCAATGCAGGTTCTTCACCCTCAACAATGCAATTCTCCACTGCTGGTCCTTCAGCCTTAACACTGATATTCTCCACTGCTAGTCCTTCAGTCTCAAGACTGAAATTCTGCACTGCAGTTTCTTCAGCCTCAACACTGAAATTCTCCACTGCAGGTTTTCCAGACTCAACACTGACATTCTCCACTGCCGGGTCTTCAGCCTCAACACTGCAATTGTCCACTGCAGGTTCTTCTGGCTCAACATTGAAATGCTCCACTACCGGGTGTTCAGCCTAAACACTGCAATGCTCCAACGCAGGTTGTTCAGCCTTAACACTGCAATAATCCAATGTTGGTTATTCAGGTTAAACACTGGAATGCTTCACTGCCGGGTGTTCTTCCTCAACATTGCAATGCTACAATAAAGGTTCTTCAGCCTCAACACTGCAATGCTCCACTGCTGGGTCTTTAGCCTCAACATTACAATTGTCCACTGCTGGGTCTTTAGCTTCAACACTGCAATTGTCCACTGCAGGTTCTTCAGGCTCAGCACTGAAATGCTCCAATGCAGGTTCTTCACCCTCAACAAGCAATTCTCCACTGCTGGTCCTTCAGCCTTAACACTGACATTCTCCACTGTTAGTCCTTCAGCCTCAAGACTGAAATTCTAAACTGCAGTTTCTTCAGCTTCAACACTGAAATTCTCCACTACAGGTTTTCCAGACTCAACACTGACATTCTCTACTGCCGGGTCCTCATCCTCAACACTGACATTCTCCAATGCATGTTCTTCAGGCTCAACAATTCACTGCATAGCCAAACAATATGGGAGTGCCAAATTACTAGGAACAATGCTTTCAGGTGGCCATCCAGTATGTTGGTTCAAAGGATTATTGGGATGCGTGTAACATTTGGGGCAGGGCAGGCCTTGCATTCAATGCCTAGGCAAACAATATGGCAGTATCAAATAAAGCTTAATGTGAACTTTGGTTTAATGTGGCCATCTACTGTAGTACTGTTATGTTTCGGTAGCTGAGGAGTGCAGGCAAAAAAGGCAATACACCAGAGCAGTTGGAATCTATGAGATTGCAGTACCCTGACTAACCACAACAACTAGAGGCAGCCGTGGAGCGTTCCTACGTTGGTCCTAGACGCCTCGTCACAGCCTGAGAAACTAACTACACCTAAAGATAGATATAGGAAAGCTATCTGTCCCAGAGCAGAAACCCAAAGATAATAGAAAGCCCCCAAACATGTAATGGCGGTTAGACAAGAAGAAATACTGACACAGACAGAAAATAGTATGAGCAAACGTTGGGGCCCAAACTAACTAAATAGAAAAGGATAGGAAGGGTACTTACTGCAATCCCAGAAAACCCTGAAAAGCACCAACTCTACTAATTTCAAAAACACCTGAGATCACACGACCTCTACCACCTAAATTAGTTCTCTGGTGTAACAAAATCAAAACAGCAGCCACTGAAAAAACTGGAAAAAGCAAAAGTACAAACATCAGTGGCTGAACTAAACTGAGAGGGCAAAAGCCCCCGGAGGGGACCCTGAAGGCCCCCACAGAAGTGCAGGACAAAATGCAAAAATCAAGCACAAAAACAAAAAGAAGAAAATGTCTTATCTGTTAGCAGGAGATGCAGACACGACACAGCAGGCTACAAGGGAAACAGGAATCAAGGATAGAGACCAGAACAATTGATCACCGGCAACCCTGATGGGAAGGTGACTCCCTTATATAAGACCAGTCAGTAACACCTGATTCCCAATCCTCACAATCTTCACAATCTTCACTGGACAGACCAGCACCGCTTGTAACCACCAGAGGGAGCCTCTGCTCAGAACTCATCCCAAGCCCACTCACAACAGTACCCCCCCCCCCTTGAGGAGGGGTCACCGAACCCTCATTTGAGCAACCAGGTCGGTCAGGATGAGTTCTATGGTACGCACGGATGAGTTTCCTAGCATGGATGTCCGAAGCAAACACCCAAGAATTGTCTTCCTGACCATAACCTCTCCACTTAACCAAATACTGGAGTTTCCGTCTAGAAAAACGAGAATCTAATATTTTCTCAACCACATACTCCAGATTGCCCTCAACCAAAACAGGGTCAGGAGGCACAGCAGCAGGAACCACTGGCTCAACAAACCTCTTCAACAAGGACTTGTGGAACACGTTATGGATCTTAAATGTCCCTGGAAGAAGCAAACGAAAAGAAACAGGATTAAGAATCTCCATGATCTTATAAGGTCCAATGAACCTAGGCTTAAATTTAGGAGATGCTACTCTCATAGGAATATTTTTTGAGGACAACCAGACCAAGTCCCCTACTTTAAACCGAGGACCATCAGTCCTATGCCGGTTAGCAAACCGCTGGGCCCTCTCCTGAGAGAGGGACAACCTCTCCACTACCTGGTCCCAAATCTGTTGCATACGCTCCACAACAGAGTCAACACCTGGACAGACAGAAGCCTCCGTCTGTCCTGAAGAAAATCGAGGGTGAAACCCAGAATTACAGAAAAACGGAGACATCAAAGTGGCAGAGCTAGCCCTATTATTAAGAGCAAACTCAGCCAAAGGCAAAAAAGAGACCCAGTCATCCTGATCAGCAGACACAAAGCATCTTAGATAAGTCTCCAATGTCTGGTTTGTTCTCTCAGTTTGACCATTGGTCTGAGGATGAAATGCCGAGGAGAAAGAAAATTGAACACCCAGTTTAGAACAAAAAGTCCTCCAAAATCTGGAAACAAACTGGACTCCTCTGTCAGACACTATGTTCTCAGGAATGCCGTGTAAACGAACCACGTGCTGAAGGAACAACGGCACCAATTCAGAGGAGGAAGGCAACTTAGGTAATGGCACAAGATGTATCATCTTGGAAAACCTATCACAAATCACCCAGATGGCGGTCATTCTCTGAGAAACAGGAAGGTTGGAAATGAAATCCATAGAGATATGGGTCCATGGTCTCTTGGGCACAGGCAATGGCATCAACAAACCACTAGAGCGAGAGCAAGGCTTGGAGCGAGAGCAAGTCCCGCAGGACTGCACAAATTCCCTGACATCACGAGAAAAGGTAGGCCACCAAAAGGACCGACTAACCAAGTCTCTGGTACCAAAAATTCCGGGATGCCCAGCCAACGCGGAACAATGAAACTCAGACATCACACTCTTTTTCCACTGGTCCGGGACAAACAATTTTCCAACAGGGCAGCGCTCGGGCCTATCCTCCTGACACCCCTCCAGAGCAAGTCTCAAATTAGGTGAGAATGCGGAAAGAACTACACCCTCTTTCAAAATAACAGAAGGATCAGATAACTCAGGAGAGTCCGCAAGGAAGCTCCTCGAGAGGGCATCCGCCTTAACATTCTTAGTGCCAGGAAGAAAGGAAACCACAAAATTAAAACGTGTGAAAAACAAGGCCCACCTGGCCTGTCTAGGATTGAGTCGCTTGGCAGATTCCAGATAAACCAGATTCTTATGGTCAGTAAGGACCACCACCTGATGTTTGGCTCCCTCCAGCCAATGTCTCCACTCTTCAAAAGCCCACTTCATAGCCAATAACTCCCGATTACCCACGTCATAATTACGTTCAGTAGGAGAACATTTTCAAGAGAAAAAGGCACAAGGGTTACTTTTAGAGGTCTCTGGATCTTTTTGGGACAAAACGGCACCTGCCCCAATTTCAGAGGCATCAACCTCCACCTGAAATGGCAGAGAAACATCATGCTGCCGTAGAACAGGAGCAGAAGTGAATCTCTGCTTAAGTTCCTGAAACGCAGAGACTGCCTCAGGAGGCCAATTCACCACATCAGAACCCTTTTTGGTCAAATCAGTTAATGGTTTAACAATAACCGAGAAATTACCAATAAATTTACGATAAAAATTGGCAAAACCCAAAAATCTTTGAAGAGCCTTTAATGAAGTAGGTTGGACCCAATCACAGATGGCCTGAACCTTGACCGGGTCCATTTCAATAACAGATGGGGACAAAATGAATCCCAGAAATGAGATCCTCTGTACGCCAAAAAGACACTTTTATCCCTTCACATACAGAGCATTCTCTCTCAAAATCTGGAATACAGTTCGAACATGTTTCACATGAGAGTCCCAGTCATTAGAAAAAATCAAGATATCATCCAACTAAACAATCAGAAATTTATCCACAAAATCCCTGAAAATGTCATTCATGAAGGACTGGAAGACAGAAGGAGCATTAGTGAGCCCAAAGGTCATCACAAGGTACTCAAAATGCCCCTCCGGGTATTGAATGCCGTCTTCCATTCATCCCCGTGCTTAATGCGAATAAGGTTATATGCCCCCCTGAGGTCAAGCTTGGTAAACCAAGTAGCGTTTTTCACCCTGGAAAACAGGTCAGAAATCAAGGGTAACGGGTATTGATATTTCACAGTAATATTGTTCAAAAGACGATAATCAATACACGGCCTTAATGAACCATCCTTTTTGGCCACAAAGAAAAAACCGGCACCTAAGGGTGAAGAGGATGGTCTGATATGACCCTTCTCCAATGACTCCTTGATATAAGACCGCATAGCGTCATGTTCAGGTACAGACAAGTTAAAAAGGCGACCTTTAGGGAATTTACTACCAGGCACTAATTCAATAGCGCAGTCATAGCTCCTATGGGGAGGCAAGGATGCAGATTTACTTTCGCTAAATACATCAGAAAAATCAATCAAAAAGTCAGGAACATCCTGAGCCTGGGGGGAAGCAGAAAAAACAGGAGTGTTGGTATTAACACATTGGCAGCCCCAACTGGTTACAGACACAGATTTCCAATCCAAAACAGGATTATGAGACTGTAACCAAGGGAAACCCAGTACGATAATATCATGCAGGTTATACAGAACCAAAAATTTGCAGCACTCTTGATGATCAGGTTCAACCCTCATTATCACCTGAGTAGAGAACTGAGGTTTATTCTCAGCCAAAGGGGTAGAATCGATCCCCAGTAGGGGAATAGACTTCTGTAGGGGTATCAAGGGAAACCCACAACGTTTAGCAAAATCATAATCCATCAGGTTAATAGCTGCTCCAGAATCAACGAAAGCCTGAGCAGAAAATGAGGACAGAGAGCATATCAGAGTGACAGTTAATAAAAACTTAGTCTGAACACTACCCAAGACAACTGAGCGTGCAAAACGTCTTCCCCGCTTAGGGCAGACTGAAATAGCATGAGAGGCATCACCACAGTAGAAACATAACCCATTGCGCATTCGAAACTCATGACGCTGTGCCCCAGACACCACTCTATCACACTGCATGGATTCTGTCATGGGTGCATCGCCACGAGGATCGTCGCGATTTCACATTCTGACTTCTCGCAGCTGAGTTGCTGTTACTTTGTGTTTGGTAATGAGAGAGTTAATTTTACCTAGCTCTTTGCTAAGACTAGGTCCAGCCTCGCCCGGCTGCTTTTGATTATGTTCTAATTAGCTTCCTTTATATCCCTGCCAGTCTGGGTGTTAGATGCCGGTGAAAGCCTTCATGTAGTCTAGCAGACTGGATCGGTTCTGAGAATACTTAAGCTAAGAGCTCCTTAGTTGTTTTTACTCTTATAGCTTAAAGTTTATCTTTGAGACCTTAGGTGTTCCTACTGTGTGTGAGTGTTGTATGTAAGACTTTATTTACTTTATTTCTTGTCTTTCTTGTATGTCTTTCTGTTCATTAACCGTTACCTGTTCATTCCCTTTGGTGGTAATCAGGGTCCTTCTTAGGACTAGATTACAGTTGGCAGGGATTGATAGGAGACAGGGTTTACGCTGGTGGCCTGGACCTCTGTACCTTTAACAGTACCTCCAGGTAGAGGGATTAGTTAGGACCCCAGTTTAGGGTCAGCATAGACCTCGGTCACCCTCTAGCCGGAGACAGCGTATAACGGATTCCGTATTGACCCACTGGACATTCTGTCAGGTAATTCTATATTATCATATATCTATGCGCATGTTATATAGTATGTTGCCTTTTTGATATAGATTACTGTCATCACATATATATATATCTGCTATACAGCGTGACATTTTCACCGGCCATACTAAAGATTCTCCCCAGCTGTCATGGATCCAGTAGCCCAGCTGGCCCGGCAGTTGCAGGGGTTGTCCATGGAGTTTGCAGACATTAAGTCCAAGGTTTTGTTTCCCCCGGAGCAAACCAGATCTGAACCTAAGGTTGGTCTCCCGGACAGGTTCACTGGTGGGCGGGACAAATTTTTTTACTTTCCGGGAGGCATGTAAATTGTACTTTCGGCTGCGGCCTCGGTCATCTGGGAGTGAAGAGCAGAGGGTGGGAATTGTTATCTCGCTCTTACAAGGGGACCCTCAATCTTGGGCGTTCTCTATTCCTCCAGGCTCCCCAGATCTCCAGTCAGTGGATCGATTTTTTACTGCCCTGGGTCTGGTATATGATGATCCGGATCGAGTTTCCCTTGCTGAAACAAAGTTACGTAAAATACGGCAAGGAAATCGTCCAGCGGAGGAATATTCTTCTGAGTTCCGTAGATGGGCAACAGATACTCAGTGGAATGACCCAGCTCTTAGGAGCCAGTTTTGTCAAGGGTTGTCTGACAAATTAAAAGATGTGTTGGCTCAGTATGATTCTCCTCCATCACTGGAGGCTGCTATGGCCCTCGCTATTCGCATGGATAGACGAATTCGGGGAAGACGCGAGGTAACTCCGCCTCCCGTGATGACTCCACCTACTACTAAAGTCCCTTATACTGAGGTTCCCCTGGTCTGTTCTGAGGAACCCATGCAGTTGGGAGGGACCTCTTTTTGTAGGAGGGAACCGGCGGTGCACCGCAAGACTAGAAGGTGTTTCTTTTGCGGGAGAGAGGGACATTTTGTTGGGGGGTGTCCATCCCGGGCCTCTTTGAGCAAAGGAGTTAACCTGGGAGTGTGTATTTCGTCCCCAAATCCCTCTCAGTTTCTCGTGCCTGCGGAGGTGGTGATTGGTACTAGTACTGAGAGGATTTCTGTTTTTCTTGATAGTGGGTCCGGGGCTAATCTGGTGGACGCTCGGTTTGCCCAGGTGCATGGTATGCAACTGAGTGTATTGGCCAAACCGGTCCCTATAGTCTCTATTGATTCTAGACCTCTCGGTCAAGGTAGCCTGGTACAAGCTGTTCATAACATAGATCTTCGAGTAGGGGCAATACATAAAGAGCAATTGTCTTGTTATGTGTTGGAGGGTCTACCTACTCCTATTGTGTTGGGACTTCCTTGGTTGGCTAAACATAACCCAGTGATTGATTGGCAATCCGGAAAGATAAGCCAGTGGGGTGAATTTTGCAGGAATAACTGCATGAGCACGGTCATCGGTGCGGTTGTGCCTAGGACTTTGTCTCCTTTTCTGGAGGACTTTGGGGAGATGTTCTCAGAGGAGGGGTGTAAAGAGTTACCTCCTCATCGCGCATATGACTGCTCAATAAAGTTGCTTCCTGATGCCTTATCTCGTACTTTCCCAGGGGCCGGGAGTACGGATGATCCGGTTCCTATTCCTCAGGAGGGAGTTGTAGTGTCAGCTGTATGCTCTGAGCTTGAGGGGGAGGTTTTGGGGGCTCAGGGGGACGCCCCTGTGGGACTTTCAGGGAGACTGATAGTTCCAGATCGGTTAAGACTGAAGGTTACGGGGAACCGTTACAAACGGATGGCTGATAGGGGGAGAGTTTCTGGTCTAGATCTGAAGGTGAACGATCTGGTTTGGTTGTCTACCAGGAATATAAAACTTAAAGTTTCCTCCTGGAGGTTGGGTCCCAGATTCATCGGGCCGTACAGGATCAGTTCCATAATTAATCCTGTGGCATTTCGTCTGGACCTCCCTCCTACGTTTAAAATTCATAATGTGTTTCACAAGTCATTACTTAAAAAGTATGTGGCACCAGTCATACCGTCACCTCTACCTCCTCCTTCAGTGGTGGTCAATGATAACGTGGAATTTCATGGGTCGAAAATCATTGACTCACGTCTCAGTCGTCGGTCCCTTCAGTACCTGGTTCATTGGAAGGGGTATGGTCCTGAGGAGAGGACGTGGGTCCCTGCGTCGGAGGATAACGCAGATCGATTGGTTCGGACCTTCCACACAACTTACCCGGGCAGACCTGGCCCTGAGGGTCCGGAGGCCCCTCGTAGAAGGGGGGGTACTGTCATGGGTGCATCGCCACGAGGATCGTCGCGATTGCACATTCTGACTTCTCGCAGCTGAGTTGCTGTTACTTTGTGTTTGGTAATGAGAGAGTTAATTTTACCTAGCTCTTTGCTAAGACTAGGTCCAGCCTCGCCCGGCTGCTTTTGATTATGTTCTAATTAGCTTCCTTTATATCCCTGCCAGTCTGGGTGTTAGATGCCGGTGAAAGCCTTCATGTAGTCTAGCAGACTGGATCGGTTCTGAGAATACTTAAGCTAAGAGCTCCTTAGTTGTTTTTACTCTTATAGCTTAAAGTTTATCTCTGAGACCTTAGGTGTTCCTACTGTGTGTGAGTGTTGTATGTAAGACTTTATTTACTTTATTTCTTGTCTTTCTTGTATGTCTTTCTGTTCATTAACCGTTACCTGTTCATTCCCTTTGGTGGTAATCAGGGTCCTTCTTAGGACTAGATTACAGTTGGCAGGGATTGATAGGAGACAGGGTTTACGCTGGTGGCCTGGACCTCTGTACCTTTAACAGTACCTCCAGGTAGAGGGATTAGTTAGGACCCCAGTTTAGGGTCAGCATAGACCCCGGTCACCCTCTAGCCGGAGACAGCGTATAACGGATTCCGTATTGACCCACTGGACATTCTGTCAGGTAATTCTATATTATCATATATCTATGCGCATGTTATATAGTATGTTGCCCTTTTGATATAGATTACTGTCATCACATATATATATCTGCTATACAGCGTGACAGATTCAGAAGCAGGTTCACAAGGCAACACTATTCCACGCATACTTCTCCGCTCACGCAAACGTCTGTCAATTTGAATCGCTAATGACATAGAATCATTGAGACCAGAGGGGACAGGGAATCCCACCATAACATCCTTTACATTATCTGACAGACCCTTCCGAAAAAGGGCCGCCAAAGCGTCGTCATTCCACTTAGTCAGGACTGCCCACCTACGGAATCTCTGACAGTATAACTCAGCGTCATCAAGCCCCTGATTTAATGCCAACAAGGCTTTTTCAGCTTGATCAGTGACATTAGGCTCATCGTACAATAATCCCAAAGCCTGAAAAAATGCATCAACATCATTCAAAACAGGATCGCCAGGTGTCAGGGAAAAAGCCCAATCCTGAGGATCGCCGCGCAGGAGAGAGATGACAATTTGAACCTGCTGCGCTGCGTTCCCTGAGGACTTAGATTTTAAATGCAAAAAACAATTTACAATTATTTTTGAAATTCTGAAACTTAGCTCGATCCCCTAAAAACAAATCTGGCATGGGAATCCTAGGTTCCACAACAGGCAACCTAGCAAGATATGCAGCAATACTCTGAACCTCAGTGGCAAGCTGATCCAGACGGCCAGACAACTGTGCAAACTCCATTGAGAGAAAAAATCCTCCCCAGCACCCAGAGATACAGAGGGAAAAAAAAAAATGCAACAAACAGAAAAATATCTCTGACAACTCTGACAACCGTTTTTTCTTTCACAAATTTTTTCCCTTCTGTGAGTACCATACAATTTTAAATTTTGGGCCGGTGATACTGTTATGTTTCGGTAGCTGAGGAGTGCAGGCAAAAAAGGCAATACACCAGAGCAGTTGGAATCTATGAGATTGCAGTACCCTGACTAACCACAACAACTAGAGGCAGCCGTGGAGCGTTCCTACGTTGGTCCTAGACGCCTCGTCACAGCCTGAGAAACTAACTACACCTAAAGATAGATATAGGAAAGCTATCTGCCCCGGAGCAGAACCCCAAAGATAATAGAAAGCCCCCAAACAAGTAATGGCGGTTAGACAAGAAGAAATACTGACACAGACAGAAAATAGTATGAGCAAACGTTGGGGCCCAAACTAACTAAATAGAAAAGGATAGGAAGGGTACTTACTGCAATCCCAGAAAACCCTGGAAAGCACCAACTCTACTAATTTCAAAAACACCTGAGATCACACGACCTCTACCACCTAAATTAGTTCTCTGGTGTAACAAAATCAAAACAGCAGCCACTGAAAAAACTGGAAAAAGCAAAAGTACAAACATCAGTGGCTGAACTAAACTGAGAGGGCAAAAGCCCCCGGAGGGGACCCTGAAGGCCCCCACAGAAGTGCAGGACAAAATGCAAAAATCAAGCACAAAAACAAAAAGAAGAAAATGTCTTATCTGTTAGCAGGAGATGCAGACACGACACAGCAGGCTACAAGGGAAACAGGAATCAAGGATAGAGACCAGAACAATTGATCACCGGCAACCCTGATGGGAAGGTGACTCCCTTATATAAGACCAGTCAGTAACACCTGATTCCCAATCCTCACAATCTTCACAATCTTCACTGGACAGACCAGCACCGCTTGTAACCACCAGAGGGAGCCTCTGCTCAGAACTCATCCCAAGCCCACTCACAACATAGTACGTTGCTTCAAAGGGTTTTGAGGTGCATATATCATTGCGGGAGGGCAGGCCTTGCATTCAATGCATAGGATAGCAGTATGCCAGTACCAAATAAATAAGAATGGGAACTTTGTTTTAATGTGGCCATCCAGTACGTTGGTTCAAAGGGTTATTGGGGTGCGTGTAACATTAGGGCAGGGCAGGCCTTGCATTCAATGCCTAGGCAAACAATATGGCAGTACCAAATAAAGCTTAATGTGAACTTTTGTTTAATGTGGCCATTCAGTACGTGGGTTAAAAGGCTTATTGGAGTGCGTGTAACTTTGGGACAGGGCAGGCCTTGCATTCAATGCATAAGTAAACAGTATTGGAGTACCAAATGAATATTTGGAACTTTGGTTGCATGTGGTCATCCATGACGTTTGTCAAAGGATTGTTGGGATGCGTCCAAATTTTGGGCAGCCCTGCCAGCCACTCACTGCATACACAATAACAGTATAAGGGACCCACTGTTTAATAATGGGAACAACAAAGCATAGCCGGCTGATGGCTCTCTAAGAAAAGTGAGGGCCCACTGCTGGCACTATAAAAATAGACTTTGTGATTATCAGAGTCCCTCCTTCATAAATGAAACAGGATGTGTCAGATGATGTGTCACACACCACATGGCCAAATAAGGTTGTAAAATTTTAAAATAACATTTCCCAGTGAATACATTTGTCTTGGTTTAAAGCAATGGTAAAGTTGAAAAACACATCAAAAATGCGACGTTTGAACATTGCCCAATTGGTGGAGGTACATTTTTTTTGGGGGGGGGGTATTTATTTTGCCTTACATACAAATCATTACCCTGGAAAGGATGTTGCTTAACATATTTCCCAGGAAAATCCATTTTGGTATAGTTTTTGTATGTTTTATTGTAAGCCTGTAAAAGTGGCGTAACACTCTGACAACATTGGTCACAGCTGTGACCTGGGTATCAGAAATGCTTCCAGGGGTGTTCCCCATGATGTTCCCATGTCAATTGATCACTGCTTCCATCAATTTCAGACATTTTTAGACCCTAAAAAGACCCCCGGGGATCGTGGCAAAAATTCCTGGTTTTCCCATAGACTTACATTGGGCTCGTTGCTCGGGTAGAGCACCCGAGCATTCCAATTTGCTCGACCCGAGCAACGAGCACTCATGCATTTTAGTGCTCGCTCATCACTAATTATTGTAGATTTTGAACCTACTGTGCACTATATAGAACAAAGTATTAGGTCACTTACACACTACATCTACAGGAGCATTCCCATTCAAACTCTATTGGTATTATTATACAGTTAGTCCCCTTCTTGCAGCTAAAACAGCTTGCACTCCTTTGAAAAAGCTTTCTACATGATTTGAGAGTGTTTGTGTCATGATACAGCTGTTGAGTGACCCGGGACCAGGGGCTCCTTTCCTAGCCCTAACACTAGGGGCGCACTAGTTCGCCCTGTTCCCCGGGATACTTCAGATGGCGAAGATGCCTTATCTCCTAAGTTAGCCCTTCGTCTGACCCCTTCCCCCATCCTGGGAAGTGGGGGCGCTATTGTGACCTGCAGTACACCAACCCGACAAACAGGGCAACAAAGACAAGGGTAAACAGAAAACTACACACACACAAAATATTCGTTCACATATAACAGAGGAATCCACCAGGGAAGGAAGGGGAAGAACGCAAAACAGGGAAGTATAAGGAATTACCAAGCATACAAACCAAACAACAGTCTCTTCTATCTCCTCCAGCAATCCTTCTCAAACCAACTTCTCTCCCTCCTTCTGTCATGTTGAGAGGTGGCCAGGGTGATAGTCATGGCGAGGGGCTGCTTTTCCAGCACACCCTGGAACCCGCAAAGAAAATATAATGTTCTGTCTGTTGTGTGTGGTGCGCGCAATTCAGAACACTCACTTTTGTCTCCGAAGTTCCTTCTGGTTCCGCAGTTCTGCTTCCAGATTCAGTGTTCACAATAACGGTTTCAGACTTAGGATTCATTTCAAACAAACCAACTTTGCTCACACACATGAGTTCCGATACAAATACAGTACAGTCCGTTTTCTTTTCCTGTTCCTGACCTTTCCCTGCACTTTTTTGACGATCCTAGTCCCAAAGACATTCCTTTCACCCCTGCAGCTCTCGTGCCCATATGTCCACAAGATTCAGTTGATCTTCTGTCCAGCTTCCTTGGAAGAAGCAAGAGGCATCCATAATTCTGCCTAGTCCCGGCCGTAGGCCCTGGATAATTCCAGAATGACCATCGATCGCCCGCCCGCTGCTTGTTCTTGGGGTACCGTATGTCTTCAATCTTTTGCAGGCCCTTGGCTTATCTGTCTCATCTCTTCAGAGCATTTCCACGCTAATCTTTATCAGGAAGTTCCTGCACTCCAGTACACTACTCCAAATTCTAGCTCCTCCTAACCTGGAAAGTCCCCTGTAATGTTAGCATAACTTTTCCGAATAATACTGCACTATAGTGTCCCTTCCCCTTACTATTACTAAACTGTGCTTCCCATTCCTAACTGCTATTCCTAACCCGATGCTGTCCCTTTTCAACACTGTACAGTATTATAAAACAGACATGCAAATTAATAATCATAAAATACAATACAATACATTCCTCTTAAAGGGGAAGGGAGAAGTGCAACCTGACACTGTCACACCCTTACAATGCAGCAAGTGCTAACTCTGACAAGCACTAGGTAATAGAGCCCAGATTTTACAGGGAAAAGGAGTGGCTAACGGAGCACAGCTGAACACAGGAATTTCCAACATGGCCGATTAACCCCTGTTCTGCTGGAAAAATTAACACTTTTAATAAACCTGAGAAGCGCTTCTTCTCAGTGGATGAGTTGGAGCAACCAGACGCTGCGGTCTTCTGGCTCCTCTTCGTTGTGGTAACCCTGTGACAGTACCTATGCTACTCTAAGAGCATTTGTAAGGTCAGACACTCATGTTGGAGAAAGGGTCTGGTTACCTGTTAGTATAAGGGTAGGTTTACATGAGTGAAATATGCCCATATAAACTCAATTTAACACAGAATAGCATAAGAAGAGCAGTGTGTTATCTAAGTGATCAGAGGATAACATGTTAAAGTATAATTAATAAAAATTGTTAAATAAAATGCAAAAAAAGATTCAAATTAAAAAAACTGTTAAAAATACCATAATTACTTTTGTTGCATGCATACCAACTAGTAAAACTATTTTCAATATATACACACCTCAACATTGAAATTACAACCCTAAGGCCTTGTACACGTTGAATATTTGGTTAGCTTTTTACATCAGTATTTGTAAGCCAAACCCAGGAGTGGATGATAAATGCAGAAGTATTGACGTGTTTCTATTATATTTTTCTCTGATTGTTCCATTCATGGTTTTGGCTTACAAATACTGATGTAAAGTATTGATCAATTACTGAAAATGGCCTTAGAGTTATAATTTTAATGTGGAGGTGTGTATTTATTGAAATAGTTTTATACTTAACTAGTGTTGAGCGATACTGCTCGATATCTAAAAATATCGTATCGGAATGGTATCGCCGATATCACTAAATTTCGTCGATATCCGATTCCGATACCGGAAGTCCAATGTAAGTCTATGGGAACAAATATCGCAACTAAAAAAACACTTTCTTTCGTTGTAAACACAAAATATACACACATAGAATACATAGAATTGTGACATATATATATATATATATACATATATTTATAGTTTATACACTTCTACATAGTAAAATAGACTCTGATTCAATTGCCGGGTAAAGCCGTGACATACCCCATAGAAGTCGACGGTCTCGGTGCCGAGTACCCCCAAAACCTCTGGCTCTGTGCGACTCAACTTGGGCGTCACGAACAGGATTCTGTAGCTCGCTATAAGCGAGTCCTGTGTGCCTGAATTGAACTGGTTTTGTGCTTGAGAATTGCTAAAATCATCAGAGAATGTATTTGCCATTTTTCAGCCATATCTGCGTCACGACGAGGCACTGGTGAAGAAGAAGGGGGTGCTCTTCGTGGGTGTACACTCACTCAGTGGCGCGAAAACGATGGCCGACCACTCTAAATGGTACTGCAATGTAAGATCGTGCCCCACAGCTCTGGAGTTCCGCCTCCTCATCCTCCTCAGTGTGCGGAAACTAACACGAAGGTCCCGCCTCACTACAAAAGAGGGGCCCTCTCCAGATGCTAATGACACATGTGACTTGGCAGAGATGGCTAATGGACACGAGCAGAAGTGTGAAGGGATGGAGCAGTCAGAGCTCTCCCCCCACGGAAGCGACCCGATCGCCACGGAACCACCGTTGGGCACCCGGCCTGGAAACCCTCCTACGCTGCAAGAAGCGGAGGATACCCTAAGAGGCCTGGCCCGGCACCGGGAGGAGGTCGCCAGGATGGAAGCCAGCTGGCGTGCCCTAAAACTAAACTTGGAGCGGCGCCAATCCCTCTTACCTGAAGTGTCTGTACCGGAAGGTGAGGCACCCGTTCTAGTAGAGGAGTCCGTGCGGGCATCCCAGCCCTTGCAATGTGATCCGGTTGACGTTGTCGCAGTGGAGGCACCCGTTCCTGCAAAAAACTCTGCACCGGCAGCACCCCAGATCCCGCTGTCTGCCCCCGTCGCTGAGACAGAAGAAGCGACACCCGTCCTCATGGAGGAAGCCGCGCAGGCACCAGAGGTCTACCTGTCTGTACCGGAGCCCCGACTGTCATCTGTTCCAGAGCCGGCTGCTTCCTCCGCAGGTGAGCGCCGCCAGGACTGTCGGGCGCCAGGAGAGCTGCCGCAAACCGGACATCGTAAGCTGCAGTTTGATGGTGGAGACATGGAGATGCTGGTGGAGGAGAATTACAACCGGCGTCAGGAGGAAGAGTGGAGATGTTGGGAGCGGGAAGCAGAGCGACAAAGGGAGCAGCGAGAATCCCAAAAGCTTCGGCAACGTAACCTGGAGAAGGACCGGGCAGATAAGGACCGGATGAGAAAAGATAAAGGAACCCTGTGGGAGCAGCGGCGTAAGGGTGCAGTACGGAGCTTTAAATTGAAAGGTGGTTGGGGCTTCATCCAGGAGCCTGGACTTTATTTAGAAGTGTTTGTGACCCGGCGGGAAATGGAGACTCACCTCCCAGAAGGACACCCGGAGAGGGACCTGTTGCCAGGAGACTTGGTGACTTACACCCGACACTGGGGTTACAATGGATGGTACGCCCTAAATGTTACCAGGTGCGACCCCTACTCCCCAGAGTGTCAGGAACCTGTGAGACCCTCGGAGCCTTCAGCCTCCCACATCCAGGCCTCTGCTCAAGTGCCCACCCCACGCCGTAAATCTCCCCAGCCTCCCTCAGTGGTCTCCTCAGCAGCCCCAGCTATGGACATGATAACTATAGCTGGCCCGTACCCGGCGCCTGTTAGGCCCCCTGGGGTTCGTTCAGTCCGGGACATAGGGCTCCAGACCCGGAGGGAGATGAAAGAGGTGGCCACACAGACACAGATAGCGGGTCACGACTTGACTGTACAGGCCACACGACATCATCAGGTCCTGGTGGTCCTTGGTGTCTCGGATGTTTGGCAAGCATCAGAAGAGTACCAGGTGGTACCTGGAACACCCCTGCCAAAGAATTATAAATAACCCGGACAGGGTCCCTGTATGTAAATAGTTAAATTGCTGATGTACCCGGACGGGTGAATGTTCATAAAAAAATTTTTTAATTTAATAAAAAACACAACACAGTTTTCATTACTTTTATTACAGTCTCATCCTGCGACGCCATCGATCTCCTGTAAAAAAATGAAAAAAAAAACCAGCAGTATACCACCTGTCCGACGCAGTCCATAGTAACGAGTGTCCCACGACGATCCAGCTCTGGTACATCAGAATGACAGGCAGAGCCTGTCATCCCGGCGCAGCACAGCTGATTACCTGCTTCCCCGGCGGTGACGTCATCGGACTGGTTTACGGCCGGGATTACCCTGCAGTCACTGCAGTTATCGCGAAAAACTGCATGTGACCGCCAGGGAGAAGATAATGGCGGCCATCAAGCAGTCCAGGACGTGACCGCCAGAGATCTTCTGCCAGGTAAGTGCCGCTGACTCCTGACAGACCCGACCGACGGACACTCACAGTGACAGTGACAAATCCGATTCCGGTATCCGATATGACGAAAATATCGGTACTCGGAATCGAAAGCCCGATACAGCTAATATCGGCCGATACCCGATATTTGCAGTATCGTATCGCTCAACACTATACTTAACATATAATGGAATTATTGAAATCACAGGATGGCTAGACATGTAAAGGATATGTACAGCTTTGTTTCATTTCCTCTTTCAATGTGGACCTAAAACACACTTCTGTGTCTACAGCATTTATTACAAAGGTTTTCTTGTTATAAGAAATCATGTCATTTTGCTAGAATATGCAGCCATGACAGAACTAGCACTAGAGATTGTAGCGCTATTTCACTTTTCTGGTTGCTTTGCAGATTTCTTGTTGACCCCGACTCCCTTGCTTGAATAAAGCTTTGTTGCAGTTATCTCTCTTCAGTTTTTTTTCAGGTACTGCCACACTTAGTGATCTCGTTAGCGATCTCAATAACGACGCAAGCTAATGAGATCGTTTGTGAGATCTCTTTTAGGTCGCTAGTAGCTGCCAAACAGGAGATCTCATAAACGACTCATCAGCGGTCAGCGATCTCTTTAACGACTTTGGCGGTCGTTAGGATGTCATTAGCATGTACTGAGCGCTTCTGATTCATAGGAATTTCCAGCATCGCTCCTGCTCTCTGCGTCCTGCTAGCCTGCTTTGCAACTGCTGCGATCCTCTCTGTGACGCAAAAGAGAACTTACATATATTGCGATCCATTCCGTGATGCTAAACCCATATGCATCACAAACGAGGTCGTTCGCAAAAGGTGCCAAACAGCGATATAGGCTCACCAGCGGGACGCCAACGATCAAAAAACGGTCCAGAACTCTAGTGAACGATCAACGAGATCACAGCAGGGGCCACATAGTTGCTACATGCCACACACAGCTAAGTCGCTAACGAGATCGCAAAATAGTGACGTTTTAGTGATCTCGTTTGCGATCTCGTTTGCGATCTTGTTTAGTGTGGCATACCCTTTAGGTTCAAAGGGGAGTTCAGAGATCAGACCACTTCTGATCAGAGTGTTTTGTGATATCTTTGCGAAATAATGAGAATATCACTTTAATTGAATAAAATATTAATAACACAATTACAAGTGATTTCAAATGCTTACTAAAGCAAGTGATAGCTAAGAATGCAGAAAGTTTTATTCATTATTAATGTATCTATTTTAAATCTTCCAAATTCAGTGCAGAATGTTCAGTGTTGCCATGGAAATGTGTTTTACAGCTGCAGATAAAACTGTTTATCTCTTCAGTTACCCCAAATATTTCATTTTTTAATGTTTAGCAAACATAACTTTGTTTAGAATGACGTGAATTTTAAACACTTTTTGAAAAGGAACTTTTGATTGAATAGATTTTTTACATTTAATATTTATATTCTATTAAAATAATATTGTTCCTCCAATTTTAGTTTAGTGTATATATACAATACAGACCAAAAGTTTGGACACACCTTCTCATTTAAAGATTTTTCTGTATTTTCATGACTATGAAAATTGTAAATTCACACTGAAGGCATCAAAACTATGAATTAACATGTGGAATTATATACTTAACAAAAAAGTGTGTAACAACTGAATTTATGTCATATTCTACAGTAGGTTCTTCAAAGTAGCCACCTTTTGCTTTGATGACTGCTTTGCACACTTTTGGCATTCTCTTGATGAGCTTCAAGAGGTAGTCACCGGAAATGGTTTTCACTTCACAGGTGTGCCCTGTCAGGTTTAATAAGTGGGATTTCTGGCCTTATAAATGGGGTTGGGACCATCAGTTGTGTTGTGCAGAAGTCTGGTGGATACACAGCTGATAGTCCTACTGAATAGACTGTTAGAATTTGTATTATGGCAAGAAAAAAGCAGCTAAGTAAACAAAAACGAGTGGCCATCATAACTTTAAGAAATGAAGGTCAGTCAGTCCGAAAAATTGGGAAAACTTTGAAAGTGTCCCAAGAGCAGTTGCAAAACCCATCAAGCGCTGCAAAGAAACTGGCTCACATGAGGACCGCCCCAGGAAAGGAAGACCAAGAGTCACCTCTGCTTCTGAGCATAAGTTTATCCGAGTCACCAGCCTCAGAAATCGCAGGTTTACAGCAGCTCAGATTAGAAACCAGGTCAATGCCACACAGAGTTCTAGCAGCAGACACATCTCTACAACAACTGTTAAGAGGAGACTTTGTGCAGCAGGCCTTCATGGTAAAATAGCTGCTAGGAAACCACTGCTAAGAACAGGCAACAAGCAGAAGAGACTTGTTTGGACTAAAGAACACAAGGAATGGACATTAGACCAGTAGAAATCTGTACTTTGGTCTGATGAGTCCAAATTTGAGATCTTTGGTTCCAACCACTGTCTCTTTGTGCGACGCAGAAAAGGTGAACGGATAGACTTTACATGCCTGGCTCCCACCGTGAAGCATGGAGGAGGAGGTGTGATGGTGTGGGGGTGCTTTGCTGGTGACACTGTTGGGGATTTATTCAAAATTGAAGGCATACTGAACCAGCATGGCTACCACAGCATCTTGCAGCGGCATGCAATTCCATCCGGTTTGCGTTTAGTTGGACCATCATTTATTTTTCAACAGGACAATGACCCCAAACACATCTCCAGGCTGTGTAAGGGCTATTTGACCAAGAAGGAGAGGGATAGGGTGCTACGCCAGATGACCTGGCCTCCACAGTCACCAGACCTGAAACCAATCGAGATGGTTTGGGGTGAGCTGGACCGCAGAGTGAAGGCAAAAGGGCCAACAAGTGCTAAGCATCTCTGGGAACTCTTTCAAGATTGTTGGAAGACCATTTCCGGTGACTACCTCTTGAAGCTCATCAAGAGAATGCCAAGAGTGTGCAAAGCAGTCATCAAAGCAAAAGGTGGCTACTTTGAAGAACCTAGAATATAAGACATATTTTCAGTTGTTTCACACTTATTTGTTAAGTATATAATTCCACATGTGTTAATTCATAGTTTTGATGCCTTCAGTGTGAATTTACAATTTTCATAGTCATGAAAATACAGAAAAATCTTTAAATGAGAAGGTGTGTCCAAACTTTTGGTCTGTACTGTATATATATATATATATGTATATATATATATATATATACATATATATATATATATATACAGCTCTGGCAAAAATTAAGAGACCACTTTCAAATGTTCAGTTTGTCTGATTTTTCTCTTTATAGGTATATTTTTGAGTAAAATGTAAATGTAACGAATGGAGGCGTTGGCACAGGTGGTGAAGTTTACATTCGTGAGCCCCAGACACCCATAGTAAGTCCCCTCGAACAGGGTTAGAATGGAATGTCTGGGGACACAGGTGCTACCTCCAGTTAGGCCCCGGACACGTGGCAACTGTCCCAGCGGGACCAACGGGTTAACAGATTTTACAGGTATGATGGAGCTGACAGGCGAGTTTTGGATGCACGGGTATAAGCTGGTTCTGGTACAGGGGAAGTAGCAGAGGCTGTGGCTTGACGGCTTGAGGCCGGCACAGTGCGGGAGTCCCAATAGGGACCCCGCAGAGGTATGGGACCAGAACCGGGACCGGGTGTAACAGTAAATTGTTTTTTTAGTCTATAAACTTCTGACAACATGTCCTCAAGCAATAAATTTTGTATTTTTTTTCTGACCAAGCAATAAATTTTGTATTTTTTTTCTGACAAAGAAAAATGGTCAAAATTAAAAAAAAACAGTGCTTTCAGACCTCAAACAATGCAAAGAAAACAAATTCATAATCATTTAGAAACAACAATATTAATGTTTAACTCAGGAAGAGTTGTGAAATCAATATTTTGTGGAATAACCATGATTTTTAAAAACAGCTTTCATGCATCTTGGCATGCTTGCCACCAATCTTTAACACTGCTTTTGGTGCAGAAATTTAAGCAGTTCTTCTTTGTTTGATGGCCTGTGACTATTCATCATCCTCTTGATTACATTCCAGAGCTTTTCAATATGGTTCAGGTCTGGAGAATGGGCTGCCCATGACAGGGTTTTGGCAGACTCTTAATTTTTTCCAGAGCTGTATATTGTACATACACTTTTGTTTTGTTTTTAATCTGAGGTTAAAATGGTGTTCAACTTCAGAGGAAACGCTTCTCCACACAAGATTTTAAGTCTCTTGAGTAGTGTTGAGCTTTCCGATACCGCAAGTATCGGGTATCGGCCGATATTCGCGTTATCGGAATTCCGATACTTAATTCCGATACTTTTTCAATATCGTATACCGGAATCGGAAGTTCCCATAATTCTTTGAGAGGCAATGTGATTTTAGTCAGCCAATGAGGAATCCTACGAAGTGTGGGCACATCCTGTAATGCTGCGGTCATCTTAACTAATGGCATGGCTGTGATTGGCTGCTGAAATGATGTCAGAATGCACTATAAAAGGCGCCGCCGCCATTTTAGCGTCACTGTGCTGTGAATTCAGATAGGGACAGAACGCTGCTGTGCTGACTCTGAGGGACAGTTAGAGATTGCGATTTAGTGTACTGTGCTGTAGGCAGGCTATCACCAACCGCTGTGTAAAGCTTCCTTTTGCCTGCAGTGTTGTTTTAACAGCTCTGCAAGGTGTGTGTGAGTGCAGGTGACGCTGCAGTTTGCTCTGCATCCAACGCTGTCTGTAGGCATCTGCACGTGTCACTCACAGACTCTTTTTTTTTTCTTTAGTGTAATTCTAGCTGCTCCATTCAATAGAAATTATAGTGTGATGCGCTTCCAATACGTATCCAATACATTGGTTGCAAACACTATAGAAGTAGACAAAGGAGTAGCCTTTCCCAGATTGTGGACAGTTGTGTTTCAGTGTTCACTTCAGTCTGTGTTTTTTATTTTTTGAGTGCATATCACGCTCCAGTTACTTGTTCAAGCACTGCTGCTTGTACTCTGCTGAGCGTGTCTCAGTGATTCATCCTTTTCATTTTTCTCCAATTGGTTCTGCTCCATTCCATTTAAAATCTAATCTATTAGTGTGACGCGCTTCCATCCGTATACAATACATTGGTTGCAAACACTATAGAAGTAGACAAAGGAGTAGCCTTTCCCAGATTGTGGACAGTTGTGTTTCAGTGTTCACTGCAGTCTGTGTTTTTTTTTTTTTTGAGTGCATATCACGCTCCAGTTACTTGTTCAAGCACTGCTGCTTGTACTCTGCTGAGCGTGTCTCAGTGGCTCATCCTTTTCATTTATCTCCAATTGGTTCTGCTCCATTCCATTTAAAATAAATATAATCTATTAGTGTGACGCGCTTCCATCCGTATACAATACATTGGTTGCAAACACTATAGAAGTAGACAAAGGAGTAGCCTTTCACAGATTGTGAATAGTTGTGTTTCAGTGTTCACTGCAGTCTGTGAGGTATTTTTTTTTTTTTTAAATGCAGATCACGCTCCATTTACTTCTTCAACCACCGCTGCGTGTACTCTGCTGAGTGTCTGTCACTGGCTCATCCTTGTCATTTTTCTAAAATTGGTGCTGCTTTATTCTATTTAAAATAATTCAAATCTATTACAGTGACGTGCTTCCATCCGTATACAATACATTGGTTGCAAACAATATAGTAGTACACAAACGGGCCTTTCACAGCTACTGAACAGTTGTGTGCACTGTTTACTGTAGTCAGAGGTTTTCATTTTTGTAGTGCAGATCCCGCTCCAGTTACTTCTTCAACCACTGTTGCTTGTACTCTGCTGAGCGTGTCTCACTGCCTCATCCTTCACATTTTTCTAAAATTGGTGCTGCTTTATTCTATTTAAAATAATTCAAATCTATTACAGTGACGTGCTTCCATCCGTATACAATACATTGGTTGCAAACAATATAGTAGTACACAAACGGGCCTTTCACAGCTACTGAACAGTTGTGTGCACTGTTTACTGTAGTCAGAGGTTTTCATTTTTGTAGTGCAGATCCCGCTCCAGTTACTTCTTCAACCACTGTTGCTTGTACTCTGCTGAGCGTGTCTCACTGCCTCATCCTTCACATTTTTCTAAAATTGGTGCTGCTTTATTCTATTTAAAATAATTCAAATCTATTACAGTGACGTGCTTCCATCCGTATACAATACATTGGTTGCAAACAATATAGTAGTACACAAACGGGCCTTTCACAGCTACTGAACAGTTGTGTGCACTGTTTACTGTAGTCAGAGGTTTTCATTTTTGTAGTGCAGATCCCGCTCCAGTTACTTCTTCAACCACTGTTGCTTGTACTCTGCTGAGCATGTCTCACTGCCTCATCCTTCACATTTTTCTCGAATTGGTGCTGCTTTATTCTATTTAAAATAATTCAAATCTATTACAGTGACGTGCTTCCATCCGTATACAATACATTGGTTGCAAACAATATAGAAGTACACAAACGGGCCTTTCACAGCTACTGAACATGGGTTTTTAATTTTTAACTAAAATATGTATTTTTTCAAATGACACAAATATAAGTAATGTTGAAGAGGAATAGTCCTACATCCATTGTTTGCACAATATTACAGGTGTACATCATGTCCCTTAATCAACAATGTATTATTATATTTACTTGTATGCTTTTATTTAAAAGCCAAGAACACAGAAGGATAACCTTCGCACTGCAGCTGTTGTCAAAGTTCAACCCACATTATGCACTTCCAACATTGCAGCATTTGAGGCATGATGTGAGTTGGATTTGTCAAAGTTATGGAGTGAGAAGGTTCACCATCAGTACCCTATAGCATAAGTATGCTTTTGTGTTAGCATTTGTGTTAGACATGTGGATATCTGCCATAATATGTCACAATTATTTAGTTACAGATTTGTTACCAACACTAATCATTGAATGGTTTTAAATTTGACGTTTCACTTGTTTACAGCTTAGAAATAAGGGTGTAGCCTTATATCTATGTGTAGCACTAGCCACTTTAACATGTCATGTTTTTTTCAACATGTGTAGCTAGGTAGCAGTAATTTTTGCCGGACACACAGCAGGGGAACAGCAGGCATTACTGAACCCCACAAACACATCATCGATTGTTTTGATCTGTGCATCCAACACTTCTGAGCCCAGGGTCAAGGAGGGTGTAGCCTGAGGCCTAGTATGAGATGTTTGAACTTTAATTTGAACTTTAATTTGGAGTTAGCAGCATTAATTTTTGTCAGACACGCAGCAGGGGAACAGCAGGCGTTACTGAACCCCACTATCACTATAGCTTGTGTATTTATCAAAAAACTGACCGGCACATCCAAACAAGAATTCTTGTATGTATATGAGTTGGTGACTCTAGGTTTAGCACCTGTTCACACTGAATCTATGTTTGGATGTGCCGGTCAGTTTTTTGATATGTATTCATTTACCTTCTGCCTGAGCACTCCACCTGGTGGTCACAGGCTTTTTAATTACAACAGGTTCATCACCCCTCCACAGAGATGTAGATTTTAGTCTGAAGAGAGGATTCATAGGTTCCCATGCAGACAGACAGACTTTTCTAAGCGAGGATAGGCATTAGTTAGGACCTGATATACGAGAAGAGCCTTGACGTGGCTATCAGGCTCACATAATTTGGCCATCTTATGCGCTAAGACTTCTCAATTTTTCATATTTCTAAGGTAATGATGCAATTCATTTTTCATATTTTTCATATTTCGTGTTTGCAAGCTATAGCGCTACAGTGTGCTACCTTTTCTTCTTGTATAGCTTGTGTATTGGCTGTGGACACGACACTTCTGAGCAGCAACTGGCAGTGTTGTAGCCCAGGGAGTATAGCTCAGGTGGTAGAAAGATGAACATAACAGGAGACATGGAAAACGTTGCCAACCAGTTAGTTAATCTGAAACCGGACAGGCAAATTCAGGCGAGATCCATGCCTAGTTCATTTTCAGAAAAGTAAGCCGTTCTACATTATCGGAGGATAGTCACATGCAACGGTCTGTTAGTACACCACCTGCAGCAGTAAAGACGCGCTCCGATAATACACTGGCAGCAGGGCAAGCCAGCACCTCCAATGCATACTGGCTAAGCTCTGGCCATGTATCCAGCTTAGAGACACAAAAGTTGAATGGGGAAGAGCCATCTGGGAGTACACTGAGAGGGCAAGACATGTAGTCTGTCACCATCTTACGGAAATGTTGCGTCCTGCTGACTGGAGCCGTCTCGGATGGTGTAGACATTGGTGGCGCTGCCACAAAACTTCGACACATTTGGAACATACTGTTCTTGCCCTGTGCAGAGGCGCTGCTTGTGCTCCCTCTTGTTGCAGAGCTGTCTCCACTGCCTCGACGCACAGAGCTGCTTTGTAAAGCAGTAGCAGCAGCGCTCTCGGCTGGAATGGAGAACATTATGGATTGCACCAGTGTGTCTTGGTACTTCCGCATTTTACGCTCCCGGTTCAACGGTGTGATGAGTAGAGTTGAGCGATACTTTCCGATATCCTAAAGTATCGGAATCGGAATGGTATCGCCGATATCACTAAAATATCGGCGATACCCGATACCGATACCGGAAGTCCCATGTAAGTCTATGGGAACAAAATATCGAAATTAAAAAAAACCCATTCTTGCCTTGTTGGTTAATTGTACATGAAGGAAAACAAGAAAGAGTAATGTAGAATGTATTGGGGAAGGTTGAGGAGACATTAAAGGCATAGATGTTTAACCCAATCAAATGGAATAGCATAAATATTTTTTTTTTAAAGATGTTCGGATTGACGAAGAAATTGACAATGTTAACGTTTTTTATATTTTGGCAAATATGTATATTACACAACTTCCATGCTCTTCATCTTCACCTTTTTAACTTTTCACACACTTTCTCCTTCATAATCTTCTGCAGCATCATCTTTTTCATCAAATTATTCTTCATCTTCACCTTCTTTATCTTCTTCTTAAACTTCTTGCTATTCATCTTTGTTAACATTACTCATATTCTTCTTATTAAACTATTATTCTTATTCATATTCTGCTTCATCTTCTTCATCATATTCTTATTTGTGACAGAGAATCCTGTACTTGTAATCTGTCAAAGTATGAATTTTTCATCCTTCCGTTCTTGCTGTCACAAAAGATTTAAATTACAACAGTATTTGTCCGTGTTCAGTTTAGCCTGCAGCAGCAGGCATTTTCCAGGGGCACCACGAGGAGGAACGGACTCACCCCCATACACTGCTTAGTCTTCTTCTGCTTAGAATTTAGAGCATATATTTTGCTCTTCATTTTGGTCTTATACTTCATGTTCTTCTGCTTTTAGATCTTCTGCTTATTGTTCTTGTGTCTCTTGTTCCGTATCTTGTATTTGTAGCACAATCTTGTACCAGCTGATGTTACTGGGACACGGTTACTAAGCAGGAGGTACCTGTGCTCCAAAGCACTACCAAGGACCAGCAGACGTTGCTGGAACTCGGATACCGAGATGGAGGCACCTAGGCCAAAGGCACTGCGGAGAACCAGTTGACGGTACTGGAACCCGGAGGGGCAGCAGAAGGAAAAGAGCCAATGGCACAACCGAGGACCAGCTGACGTTACTGGGACACGGTTACTAAGCAGGAGGTACCTGTGCTCCAAAGCACTACCAAGGACCAGCAGACGTTGCTGGAACTCGGATACCGAGATGGAGGCACCTAGGCCAAAGGCACTGCGGAGAACCAGTTGACGGTACTGGAACCCGGACGGGTAGCAGAAGGTACAAGAGCCAATGCAAGTAACGAGGACCAGCTGACTGTGCTGGAACCCGGAGGGGCAGCAGAAGGAAAAGAGCCAATGGCACAACCGAGGACCAGCTGACGTTACTGAACCCCAGTAACACAGGAGCAAGTGTTGACTGTGCTAACAGCACTTCCGAGCAACAACTGGCGGTGTTGGAGCCCAGGGTCAAGGAGGATGTTTAAATACTAGATCAAGTAATTTCCTTGTTACCTGTCAATTTTAAATGTCTATACTTCAAACAAGAGAAAGATAACCTTTACTACCATAAGATGATGATTTCATTTAAACTAATATCTAGATAAATAAAGAATTGACAAACATAAACACATACATTAACATGTTGAACAGCAATGCAAACCACAAAATAAATTAGTTAAGGAATCTGCTATACGGTTGTACATAAAAGCATACAAGTACATATCTGAATCCATTAATGATGGATAAGTAACAGTATGTACACCATTTTTATTGTATAGACAATGAATGTCTGACTTCAAAACATCATTAGCATTACAAGTTATCTGTGACATTACTAAAATGTTACATTTGCTGAATAATGTCACTAAACAGTTTATACAAAATTATACAATTTCCATCATGTAATACTCATAATATGTGGCAATAATCATGTTTATTAACAAACATAACCTTTAAAAAGTGCATAGTGCATAGTGAAAATTGCTATTTATGCCTGACTGTCGACTTGCAAGCATGACAACGGATAGATAAGGTATTATAGATGAGACTGCATAGCCACAGATGGTGAATGGCGATGTAATACTGTACCTCAATAAAGTGTGCGTCACTACTACATAATTATAGCTTTTAAACAGGGTACGTGGATGTATGCTTGCCCTTTTTTTTTGACGCACAGACTGCCTTCCTGCTGAGACGCGTTGGGTAGTGAACAGTTGTGTGCAGTGTTCACTGTATCTGAGGTTTTCCTTTTTGGAGTGCAGATCACGCTCCAGTAGTTCTTCAACCACTGCTGGTTGTAGTCTGCTGAGCGTGTGGTCACTGGCAACATCCTTGAAATTTTTCTCTAATTGTTGCTGCTCCATTCATTACAAATAAATAAAATCTATTAGTGTGACGCGCTTCCATCCGTATACAATACATTGGTTGCAAACACTATAGAAGTACACAAAGGGCCTTTCACACCTACTGAACAGTTGTGTGCAGTGTTCACTGCAGTCTCGCGGAATAACCAACTTAGGCCTTATAACTTTTCAGACTTTCTTTATCAATCTACCAAGATGAAGAAGGCAGGGAGTAAGGCACGTGGTCGTGGAGTTTCTTCAGGGGAGGACGTGGGGATTCTGTGGCTGCTGCGGCCCCCAGTGACACAGCATCCACCAGTTTTCCCCGGGGGCCGTGAGCGTTCCTTTATGCCACTTTTGTAGGAGCTCGGAGTACCCCCCTGCTGGGGGAAGAACAAATTGAAGACGTTGTTGTTTGGATCTCAGCCAATGCATCGACTTCAATTGCTTCCACCTCCTCTCAGGACCACAGCACTGTTGGGGCAACCATCTGTCTCTTCACCGCCTGGCAAATTGCCCAGGCAGTCAGAGAGTTCTGTACAGGAGCCAGCTGAGTGTCTGCTTCTGTTCTCATAATCTATTGGCTTGCAAACAGGGCCCAGCCAAGCAGCATTCTGTAATGTGAAGAAGAGGGAGTATGCAGTGATGCGCAACAGCTGTGTCTCTCTGAATCTGAAGAGGCGGGTGAGACAGTGCCGATGGTCAGCACACCGCAGAACGCATCTGATGATGATGATTGAGACCCGGGTGCCAGTTTCTGTTGAGCATGGTGCTGGCCAACCACCCAACAGCAGGTGTTGGAAGAGGGTAGTGGAGATGATGAGGTCCAATACCCAACATGGCATGAAGAACAGGAAGGGGGTGGGAGCAGCTCAGAGGAATAATAAAATATTTATTTATATAGCGCCATCATATTCCGCAGCGCTTTACAGTTTAGCAGTTTCAGAACACAAGTCATAAGTACAACGTTAACAATACAATAATTTAAGCTAAATAAGTCGCCCCTGCTCGTGACAGCTTACAATGTAAAATTTGAATGGGGGAGATACAAAGTATAGGTGGTTTATATACAATGGTGCATTTACAATGATGTTCCAGCCATCTTAAGGGACTGAGGGATGGAGATAGTGAATGGCTAGAGACACACACACACTTACACGAATACATAGAATGACTTTGATTAGTGAATGTGATAGGCCGCTCTGAACAAATGTGTTTTGTGGGAGCGCCTAAACCATGCAAATTGTGGATAGTCCTAATTTCTTGGGGTACAGCATTCCAGAGGATTGGCGTAGAGCAGGAGAAGTCCTTGGAGTCGGGAGTGGGAGGGTACGTATTAGTGCAGAGGTTATCGAAAGTCGTTTGCAGAGCGCAGCAGTCGGTTAGGCCGATGATAGAAATGGGGGAGGAGATGTAGGAGGGGTGCTGCACTGTGGAGAGCTTTGTGGGTGAAACCATACTTTGGTTGAAAGCTGGGAGAGGCCTAGAGAAATGGTTAGTGATAGAAGGAAGATAGAGGAAGACATTGCCCCCACGGTACAAACAGGGGGGAGAGTTAGGCGCAGACTCGGTTGCCTGTAGCCTCCAGTTTGGCACCTTTCGGGGGCATTTTGTCTTCCAAAAGTCAAAACGTGCGCTCCCAGACTTGCACTGCGTGGTCCTTTTTTCACACACTTGCACATGATATTTGCTATGTAAAATGCAAGCTGTGTAATCAAAAATTAAAAATAGCTAAAAGTGTCAGCCCACCTCAAACCACAAATATGTGGAAACATGTGCGGACAAAGCACGTAGTTTGAGTTACAAAGACACACTGGAGATGTAGGGCCAACCTACAGCACACCTACATCTTCAGGTTGTGTTGAAGCCTCTTCATCGAGCTACACACACAGCTGGTTATGCTTCCTCACAGGATCGCCATGGAAGAACCTCGGCCACTGTGTCCAGAGACAAACTGTTATTCCACACACAGCAGCAAGTTCCCTGTCATCCTCACACTCCCAGGCCACAAAACAGCCAGCGGTAGCACAGGCATGGGAAAAAGACGGCCATACTCCGCAAACCATGCACGAGCACAGCTCTGAATGCTGGCATTGCAAAACTCCTGTCCCTTGAAATGCTGTGATTCAGGCTGGTGGAGACAGACAGTTTCCGTAACTGAATATCATTGTCAAACCCACAATACAATGTCCAAGCCGATTTCATTTCAGCAGGCAAGCCGTCCCTGGTCTGCAAAAGCATGTTGAGGGAAAAATTAACATGCGCTACTAAAAGCCCTCATAGCAAGGTCCACCTGACCACCGATGGTGGCCCAGTACCCATTGTTATGATCTGCTACAACCAGAAAGGGAAATGAAGGAATTCTGCCCTACAATACAACTAAGCTGATCCCTACGATGTAACGGGGAACCTGATCCTGCGACCAGACCCCTAAAGTCCTCATCTAGTGTAACGAAGACCTTTTAGTTGCGAGGGTAATCCCTACCCAAAATCTAGGGACTGGGAGAAAAGGTGGGACACCTCCTAACATAAAATTGTAGCCCTGGATAATTAAACAGAAAAATAAATACTTTGTGATCCTAACATCAAGCAAAACTCACAGATAAGGCACCTAAGCACCCGCTAGCTTAACAGTAATAATACAATGAAGTCAAGCAAAGCCAGAAGGGGGGAGCCAGACTAAATAGGGAAAAAAAAGGTCATGTGACCAGCAAAACTGAAACAAAACCTAACAAGAGGGTTCTAACACCCATGGCCAGGGACAATACCTTCCCTCCTGCCCATTGGGAATGTTGTCAAGCCGGGACTGATCTTGCAGTGGCGCTTTACGGTTCTCCAACTCCAAGGATTGCAGGAATCAAGTCGTCACTTGTTCCTCCCCTATTCCATTCTCAGAATCATCCTGCAGGAGCCGTCACGGTCTACCTCCACAAGACCCGTAACGTTTACCTGTTGCGACCGTATGGCACAGCCGGTCCAATGCAACAGGCCATCCAAATTAATTCCATGGGGAATCTTAGCCACACAGCGCGGAGCTCTGTAAGCCATAAAGCAGGGAGCGACGTGTGGTTTTTGGGAAGAGAAAATCACAGGCAGGCTTGGTATGTGTGACAATGGGGGCCCGAAATCTGGTGTCAGCTTGGGCCTTGGCCCTCACTCAATTACCATTCTGTCATTGTGCCCACTTGGTCGTGCAGATTTTTTTGGGGTATCCGGATCTTGATGCACTGCGCCAAGGCCGCCTAGATGCGCTCACTTGCGCGTTCCAGCATGGCCAGACGCTATTGCAGCTCTGCAACGCAATTCCCCTTCTGAACTCGCATTATAGTGACGTACCCACCAGGGAATTCCCGTTACATATGTTGGAGCGGTTGTGTGAGCCGCCCCAGTAAGGAGTATCACTGCTCAGGCGAAGTCAACTCGCAATTGCGGCGTTTCACCTTCACCACTACTGAGTGGGCCTCTAAAAAAATAAAATATTATTTTTTATATAGCCCATAAATTCCCAGGTTTAGTTTAACGTTTCAAAACACGGTATAAGTAACAACTTAACAATCAATAATTAAACAAAATCAGCCGCCCCTGCTGGTGAAAAGTTACAATCACAAGAGGTGTGGGAGTACAAAGTACGGTGTTTATATACAAGGGTTTTTTACAATGATGGTCCAGCCATTTAAGGAAGTGAGGGATGCATGGAGATAGTGAATGGGCTAACCCCCAGAATTACACATGAATGACTTTGATTTGAATGTGAAGGCCACTGTGAACAAATGTGTTTGGAGGGAGCGCCTGAAACCACCAAATTGCGGTAGTCCCAAATTTTTCTTGGGGTAAGCATTCCAGAGGATTGGCGCAGCGCGGGTAAGTCTTGGAGTTGGGAGTGGGAGGTACGGATTAGTGCAGAGGTTATCAAGGTCTTTGCAGAGTGCAGCGCGGTTAGGCCGTAAATAAAAAAGGGAGGAGTTAGGGGGTGCTGCGCTGTGGAGGTATGTTGGGTGAGAACCAGTAATTAGAATTGGGATCCTATAATGAAGGGCACCACGCCAGGTAATGAGTGGCGAATTCTCAAAGAAGGAATCTGCCCTTTTGCGTGGTTTGATGAGCAACGCGGTTGGCGAGTGCAGATGGCAAGTCAGCCTGACTGTCCCCCTTATCTGCCTGCTTTAAAAAAAAACACTGCAAGCACTAAGGCATAGGTTTTGGAGAGGTGGAGGAGAGGGGGTCACAATTCCACACCTCTGGACAGCGGGCGCAAGTGGTTCCTCAAAAGGGTGGGGCTTTCAAAGTCCAAAATGCTGTTCAAACAATTGAACCTCCAGAGTCGCTGTCTATATTTTCATAACATTACAAATTTTAATTATTTAAAACACATAATGTACATTTTTTGTTATCCTTTTGTAATTGCTATTGTGTTTCCATAAACTTGTTTAACAAATTATTACAAAGTTTTTAATTTTGAGTTTTAAATTTTGTAAATTTATATGTATTAAAGGGGACTTTGGAGAGGAGAGGAGGAGTCAAATGGAGGAGGAAGACATCGCTCCAGGGGAGGTTGACAATGCTCGGTCGTAGTAACCAAGGGTGGGGTGTTGCACAGCAGGCGGAGAATGACGCCCTCTTGCAGGGGACAACTTTCTTGGCCAGTTGGGAGTTGCAGCCATGGTTTGTTTCACTGCAGTGGCTGAGAAACGACCGCCGCATCAACAATTCACACCACGTCTGTTATTGGGTGACACCCCCTAACCCTCGCTACCGGACAACTACAAGCCTCATCACACCGTTGAACCGGAGCGTAAAAGCAAGTTCCAGACACACTGGTGCAATCCATAATGTTCCCATTCCGCCGAAGCACTGCTGCCACGATTTACAAAGCCTCTGTGCGCAGGCAGTG
Organism: Oophaga sylvatica; assembly: GCA_033576555.1. NCBI lineage: Eukaryota > Metazoa > Chordata > Amphibia > Anura > Dendrobatidae > Oophaga > Oophaga sylvatica. The sequence continues at coordinate 1,503 of JARQOD010001947.1, read as the reverse complement.
GAGACAGCCGCAAAAGAGGAGCACAAGCGCGCCTCTGCCAGGCAAGAACAGTATTTCCAAATGTGCGAAGTTTGTGGCAGCGCCACCCATTCTACACCAACCGAGGACGGCCCGTCAGCGAGAAATTCCGTAAGAGGTGACAGATAAGTCTTGCCCCTCATGTACTCCCAATGGTCTTCCCCTTCAAGTTTTTTGTCTCAAGTGGAAACGGCCAGAGCTTAGCCATATCATTGGAGGGCTGGCTTGATCGCGGCATGTTTATCGAGCGCGTCTTTACTGCTGCAGGTGGTGTACTAACCAGACCTTGCATGCGACTATCCCGATAATGTAGAACGGCACTTTTCTGAAAATGAACTAGGCATGGTCTCGCCTGAATTTGCCTGTCCGGTTTAATTAACAATGGTTGAAACGTTTCCATGTCTCCTTTAGTTCACTTTTACCACCTGACTATACTCCCGGGGCTACAACACTGCCCGTTGCTGCCAGAAGTGTTGTCCACGCCCCAAAACACAAGCTAAGTGATAGTGGGTTCAGTAAGCCTCTGTTCCCCTGTGTGGTCCGGCAAAAATTATGCACCTAGCTTCACATTTTTAAAAAAACATACATGTTAAAGTGGCAGGCTACACATAGATATCAGGCTACACCCTTATTTCTAAGCTGTAAACAATGAACTCAAATTTAAAACCATTCAAATTAGGGTTGAAAAATCTGTAACTAAATAATTGTGACAAATATGGCAGATACCACATGTCTAACACAAATGCTAACACAAAACATACTTATGTATAGGTACTGTGGAACCTCTCATCCATAACTTTGACCAACCAATCCATCATGCCTCAAAATGCTGCAATGTTGGAATGCTAAGTGGTTGAACTTTGACAACAGCCATCAAGGTTATCCTTCTGTGTTCTGGCTTTTAAATAAAAGCATACAAGAAATATAATAAAAACATTGTTATTAAGGGACAGATTACACCTTAATATTGTGCAAACAAAGGATGTTGGACATTCCTCTTCAACATTATTAAATTTTGTCATTTGAAAAATTCATATTTTATTAAAAATTAAAAACCCAGTTCAGTACTTGAAAGGCCCGTTTGTGTATTCTTATTGTTTGAACCAATGTATTATACGGAGGAAGCGGCAACTAAAGATTATTTATTTTAAATGGAATGTACAGAACCAATTGGAGATAAATGAAAAGGATGAGCCACTGAACAAACGCTCAGCAAGTACAAGCGCAGGCTTGAACATGTAACGGGCGGGGATCTGCACTAAAAAAAGTAAAAAAAAAAAAAAGACTAATGAACACGAAACAAACTGCCCAATCTGTGAAAACCCTTTCTGTAATTCTATGTTTTGCAACCAATGTATTGTTACGGATGGAAGCGCCACACAAAGATAATTTATTTTAAATGAATGTAGCAGAACCAATTGGAGATAAATAAAAGGTAGCCACTGAGACAAAAGTCAGCAAGTCAAGCAGCAGTGCTTGAACAGG
>JARQOD010001946.1:0-87176 GCA_033576555.1 Oophaga sylvatica | reverse complement strand
ATATATGTTTTACTGCTTGCCGGGTGGTGTGCCGGCTAGAGAGGTTGGGGTGCGGAAAACCAGTTGGTTCCCCTTTTTTTCTTATTTAGTGTATTGAAAAAGGGTTTCTGGATTCTCCCTCCTTGGTTTTCCGTCTTTAGCTCTTCCCCCCCTGTGGTGCCCCCAAATTACCCCTGGGGCTGTGCTCCCCAGGTTTTCCCCCATTTATTTAAATTTTGTGTTTCCTTTTTGTGGTTATATGTAATTGTAACCTTTTTTCAAAAAAGTAGATTTGTAGAAGTCTATATTTTGTTTTGGGGTTGCGAGGGGGCCCCCCCTTTGGATGCTCAGGTCTTGGATGTCAGATAAATTTTTGCCTGTGTGCGTCGTCCCAAGAGATTCTTCTTTGTCCTTTAAACCTTATTTTTTCCTTTTTCAAAAAAACCCCAAAGTCCGCTCGTCAAGGTCCTTTTCTCCCCCGGGAGTTGTTTTCCCCCGGTTTTGTCTTACAGTTGGGGTCTTAAAAGGAAAAAAGTGAGGAAATTGGGGAGCTCATCTTCATTGTTTCTTATCCTAGAATTGGTGGGGGGTATCCCGCTGTGCGACCCCGGGACTTTTACCCCCAGGTCCGGGGCCTCTTACCCCCCACCCGGGGCGTTTACTACCAGGCCTCAGGGGAGCTGGCGCAGAGTTCCCCGCCATTTTCCCCTCCCCTCGTCCCCCCTGGGGCCCCTCCTCCCCCCCCAGGACCCCCCCCGGTCGGGCTTAAAAACTCATGTTCATTTTTTTTCCCCTCGGGGGGGCCTTTTTCCCTAAGTCTTCCTCCTCTCTTCCAATGCCTTATTCCCCTTCACCTTCCGACCGGGCAGATACCCCCTCTTTTGAGGCAGGGAGTTTTTTTTTTGCTGTCACTCGAGCTCCCTCAACCTCTCCCGGATATCCTCAGCGTTAGCTGCCTCCTATCTCACAGAGGGGGCATGGATGCGGGAGATAGATGGGGAGGCTCCCCCCACCTTGGACCCCCCGATATAAGGGGGCTCCGCCCCCCCTCTGTGCACCCCCCTCCCGGGAGAAGGCTGCCCGGCCCTTCGGGGCCCCGGCCCGGGCCTTGGGGCCCCAGTGTTTTTTTCTTTTTCCCGGGACGGTTGCTTCAGCGGGGCCCCCAGAGAATGTGAGGCCCCCACCCCAGTTTTGCTTCCCCGGGGGGGGGGGGCCCCGGGCACACCCCCACGCTCACCCCCCGGGGGTTCTTTTCCGGGAAGGGGCAGGTAGCGTCCAGAAAGAAAAAAAAATCCTCCTTCCGGGGACTTAGCCCAAAACAGCTACAAGCAGTTGCAACACTTCCCTCCCCACCACAAACCCCCATTTCCGGGGGAGCTGGAACTTTTTTTTAAAAAATTTTCAAAAACAAACATATTTTAAAAAAAAAAAAACCAAAGTTATGCCCCAAGAACATAAAAAAAAAAGAAAAAAAACAAAAAAATAGTTAAAAAACTGAAACCTAGGGCCCCGCACAGACCCCCTTTTTCCCTCCGCCCTTGCCCCAGACTCTTTAAAATCCACCGAAATTTCATTTTCGGCCCCCAGCAGGCCCCCCCTTTTTTAAAAAAAAGGGGAAAAAAAAAAACAAAAAAAAAAAAATATTTTACATCCACATTCACACACACATCCTCCCCCCCATTACCCCTATTTACATAATTTCAAAAAATTATTAACAAAATTTGGCCCCCTGCTAAAAAAGCAAAAACCTACCTAAAATATATTCACACCTTTTTTTTTTTTTTTTTTTTTTTTTTTTTTTTATAATTTTATAATAACCCCCCCCACCTCACCTCAGGTCCATAAGTTCATGGCCTCCATAAAAACCGGTATATAAAGTTTTATGCCCTTTCCACACAATCTTCTTTTTCCCTTTGGGGCCCCTAGGGTCCAGGTTTTTTTTTTTCTTGCTAAACCCCTTTCAAAATTCCCCAAAACCCCAACACCCCAAAAAAACCCCCCCCCAAACCTAAATTTCCCCCACTTTAAAAATTTATATGTCAAAAATCCTCAAAAAAAATTTTTAAAACATAATACATAATTATACAAATAAACCATAATCAATTATCGCATTAATCTTAAAGCAAACATTTTTTTAATCATTTTTTACACAAGGCCAAAAGTTCGGTGCCAAAAAGCCCAATACCTCATTTTTTATTAAAAAACAAAAAAAACTCCGTGTCATGCAATCCCCCACCCCGGGGGAGAGGGCCCCAAAGGGCCTTGTCCCTTTACCCCAAAATTCACCCTGCCTTTTTCAACTAAACTGTCCCCTTCTGTCCCTAAAAAACTCCCCCATCTATCCCACTCCCCCTCTCTACCTATTGACTAACTCTTAGTGTCCCTCCACGCCCCCCCCTGCCCATCCCCCCCTCTTCTCTCCCTCAACACCCACAAACTTATGCTATCCCCCCCACCATTCACACACAAAACAACCTCCCTTTTGAGGTGTTTTTTAAAAGGAGAAGCCCTCCAAAGCCAAGAGGCCCTCCTCACCCCCCAAACCCCTCTAAAAACCCCAAAGAACCCCTTCCCCAGGCCCCCAAGAGTTATAACCCTTCATCCAGGGGAGGCTTTCTGTTGCGTGACACTAAACACCTTCATTCCTTTAAAACCCCCCACTACCTAATGGAATAAAGTGCTCCCCTCTCGGCCCCAGGGTTTGAAGCCCCTAAAACCCCCGGCGTAGGAAAGGGCGCCACCCCCCGGCCCCGAAGAAGCACCCCCCTGTTGAAACCCCCTGCTTAAAGGGGGGCACGAAGGGGAAGTGCTCCATGTTTTTCCCGCACGTCGCCACACTCCTCAGGGGCAACCCCGATCTCAATTTTTCCCGTATTCAATTGCCCTTACAACAGTCCCCCGTGAAAGCGCGCCGGGGGAAGCCCCAAAAATTCGTGGGGATCCGCTCTGTTTTTAAAAACCCAACCCACCCCCGCCCGGCCCGGGCAATCCCGGGCCCGGGGTTTTTGGAATTGGGTAACAGAACCCTTCTGTCAAAATTGTCTTTGACATGGTCCTGATTTCCCTCTTTCCGCCCCCCCGGGGATTCTTCAAACCGGGGTAGGTAAGCCGGGAGTTCCCCTGGGTGTCGGAGATCTTCACCTGCCCTCCTGTCTCCCACTCCGGGGGAAAGGGCCCAAAAAAAACCCCTGCAGGAGAAACCCCCCGGAGGAGCCCTCTCTAGGGGTTGGAAACAGGGTTTAAGAAGGGTTTCCCAAACATCGGGGGGTTTACCATACCCCCAAACCCCTAGTCTCCTCGAGGTACTGAACTTCGATTATTGGCTATTCCCCATAACAGCTGGAAGAAAAAAGGGTGTAAACCTGTCCAGAGGGTTCGGCAAGATGCACACACTGCCATTTTTTAAAAGGGAAGCAGAAAACCTTTAGCCAACCAACCCCCCTTTCCCCGGGTTAAAAACCAACCCTTCCACGGTCCCCCTTTTGGGCGGAATCTTGAGTTTGCCTCCCATTTTGCTGGGGTACCCCGGGCCAAAAATTTGATGCAAATTTTTGCGGAGCCGGGGTTGGAAGGGTCCCCCGGGGGATAAAAAATAGGTTTCCCCCCCCCCCCCAGAGACTCTCACATTTTCCCCCGGGTTTATCATGGCCCCCGATGCCTGAGTACGCACGACTGGACATCCCCAAACCGCCCCCCCTCTCGGGATAAAAAAGGGAAAAATCGTACGTACCCCACCACCTCAGGGGGGCCCCGAGCCTGCCTGGCCCCCCCCGACTCCCACCAACGGTCCACATCTACCCTCCTCGGAAGGGGTCGATCGCAAAACGATAAAAGTGGGCTCAGAGGACGCCCTAAAAGGCCCCCGAACCCACCTCAAAGGGGGCCCCCCCCCAACCCCTTCCAGGGGGAAATCTCAGCCCCTTGGTAAAGATTTTTACCCCAAATTTTAAAAAAACCGGCAGACCTTCCTTAAAAGGACAGCCAAAGGGGATCATTTAAACGGGCAAAAGGGTTTTGTTGGTTAATGACAGTAGTACCCCTTCCAGTGACCTGCCCTCCCCCCTTTCCCCCCGCCTCTGGACACGAGCACACCCCCTAAAGGGGGTGGGCCGGAAAAAGAGCATGCGGGCCCCCGAAAGGAGCCGGGGTGCAAACTTGACCACCGGTTAAACAACCCTTGCCCAAACTTCCGGTCCTATTGAAAACGCTAGGACCAAATTCTAAAGGGACGATTTTTTACCCTTTTTACAGAAAAATCGGGTGACCTCCTCAGAACCGGGGGGAAAGTACCCGAAAAAGACACTCATTAACACCCATAAAAGGGGGACAAAGGGGCCCCAAAAAGGCCCCTTTAAAATTGGATGTTAACCCCCCCGGCCTGGCTTTTTTTGGCCCAGCCCCTCATGGCCATCTCACTTCCTTTCCCCGATTGCTTTGCCAAAACACCAAAAAGGGATCATCCCTGGTCAGGGATGGTTTCGCCAGGAAAGCCGACATCTATCCCGACAAACCCCCTTTTCCCCAAAGAGGTGGAGAAAGGGCCCCTGACCCCCCCGGCCCCCGTTTGGATCTGTTGGGGGACCCGTCTATCGATCACCCCTGCCCATTTTACATTCACTGAATCTACATTCCTGTAGGGTGGGTGAGCGGTATTCCCCCAAATCCTCTCAAAAACCAAGATTTTCCCCTATCATACGACACCTCTAAGCAAAGACTTCATCGGAATTCCCATCACCTCCATCGAGAGACTGCCGGTTCCCCCCAAGCCTTTTTTAAGCGACCCCTGTTAACCCTGAGGCTCGAGATTTTTGGGGAAAAAACCCCCCGCCACCCGCTTTTTGAAGTTTTCCCCACCACTCTGATTACTACCAGAGACCAACACGGTACCTGGCTCTGAAGAAAATCCCGAAGGATTGTCTCACATTCCTTTTCCCCAGGGGGGCGAATTCAGCTTCCACAGCCCTCTTCCCCCCCGGGTTTTTTCGCAACATTCAGAAAAAGAAAATTAGACAGTGATCAGAACCCCCCTCAAGGCGACACAGCAAAAAGTGGTCCCCTTTTTAAAAAAACCCCTGTCTATTTTGCACAGCTACCCTATGATGGTAAACCCCCCCGTGACCGGGGGTGGCGGGTGGACCCACAGGCGATTTTCACGGGGCTATGCATTGAGTGTGATACTGTCATAAGGCGGCGATTCCAGGACCCCCCCGATCAGGGACCCCGTAGGTTTTAAGCCCCCCCCAAAAGCCCCCCTGCCGGCTTAAAAAAAAGAAGGGGGTTAAACCCCCTCAGGAAGAGACTTTTCCCCGGTCCACTTTGATTGGGTGTATTGACCCGCCACCACAATTGGGATTCCAGAGAAAGGGGGGGTACCAAGCGCCCCCATGGAAGTTTGGGGGGTTGTACAGGTACGGGGCTGGTCTGTGGCCGGCGGTCGGCGTAGTTGGGGGGTTTTTTACAGGGGATAGATTATTTACAGTTGTGACCCACCTGAGTTTTTGAAAAGTTGTTTCCACGTGCTGTAGATTTGAGGGAGGTGAGGGAGTTGTTCGGGTCCCCTACAGGGGGACCCTTTCCCCCGGTCGAGGTTATGGGGGGGGCGGCTGAAAATTAAATAACTCAGTTCACCCCGCGCGTCTTTCCATCCTTTTTTCTTGTAAGATGGAAAAACAGGTCCCAAGGAGGCTGATCCAATGGAGAATGGTTTGAGGTAGCAGCGGCAAGTTAGGGGCCCCCTTTACTTTCCAATATATCCAACCGAAAAGCGAGTTCCCCCTAAAACTCCAGCTTTTTCAAGCGTACCCCCGGTCAGTTTTGTGGTCGGAGCCTTCTTAGAGAGCGAGTTCCTATTCTTGTGATAGGCTCAAGGTTTCCCCCCCCTGCCCCCTTACGTACCGACACCCCGGGCTGCTTGCCGCGCCCCAAGGTCGGTAAGCCTTGGTTTTTCTACCACTATGCGTGAAGTTATAGTGTGCTTCGGTCCCAGTGACCGGTGACAATGTCAGGACTTCCCAACCCAAAAACATTTTTTTTTCCCTTTATTTCCCCTTTTCCCCCTTGTCCGGTTTTAGCATAAGCACTCCCTTCAAAGGTCATATAATAAACCCCCTTTTTGCTTCTTTCCAGATTTTTGTTCCCCGAACTCAGTTTCCCAGGCGGAGCACGCTCTAACCCCCACTGCCTTGGGACAGAACTGAAGTATTGCACTAACCCCTTCTCTCCTCCTCAGGTTTTTCACTGTCGCTCTGCCCCAAGACAGGAAACTGACTGAATGTCTACTGAAAGCACATGACCCCCCCCTTACGAGGAAAACCCCCCCTAAGGGTGTGTCAAAATGTATGTTTAGTGAAGGGGAAAAAGCTTAAAATGCTAACTCTCCACCCTTTTTCCGGGTACTGCGGGGCCTTCACACAGGGTCACAGGGACCATAGATGTTTATGAGCCTGCTCTTGTCCCTCTGAAAGTCAAGGACCGGAAAATCCCCATTTCTAGCTATCATCGTGCATTCCACTCTGCGTTTAAAAGGGGGCTGCCACCCCGCTATAGGGGTCGGCCCCAAAACCATATGGGGCCCGCACCTCCACTCTCCTGGCTTTTTGAGGCCCCCCTGTCAGTTAGTCTGGTTCCTCAAAAAAAAATTTCACCCAATTTGGGTGAGAAAATAAAGGGGGAAAAACTCCCCCATCTGCTAAGCTGGCACATAAGGACCCCACGTAAGGACGGTTCCCACTGATGTCAAGCTCGACGGCCTTCTTCTTCCCCCCCCCACCCCCACCCCCTCTGGGGGGAGTGGAACCTTTCCTTTTTAAGGTGGACGTTTGTGTAAATTCCCCCTTTCCCCGGGGTTGCCCCTTCACCCCCGGGACTCCAGGCCCCTGCCCCCCCCTTGGGAGAAAACAACGCCCAAAAAGGGTTGGGACTCCCCATCCCCTAAAGCCCCCCCGTTTGCCCCCCCCCCGGTCCCCTCCCCACGCCCGGCGACTCTTTAGCAGAGCCCTCAAGGGCCGGGAAACCCGGGTTGGAGAGTGGGGTCAGGGGGGGGGAAACGGGGGCCCCATTTCCCTTTGGGTACCCCCCGGTCGGGGGTGGGGGGGTTTTGGGAAGACTTATTCAGCCTTTCCTCCCCCCCCTTTTGTTGCGCTTTTTTCCCCCCTTTTGGGAATTGTGGGCTGCTCTAAGGTTTTCCCCCAAAAAAACTTTCATACTAAAGGGGTTTTGTCTGAGTCAGCCGCTTTTCCCCCCTTTCCTTCCCTCCTGATTCCTCTTTTTCCCCCGCTTCCCCCCCCAGGGCCTCAGAGGCTTTTAGCCCCAAAACCCAGAGGGGGAGCAGGAATCCCCCGGTTCCCCGAGGCTCCCCTGCCCCTTACCCCCCGGGCGAGCCCCCGCCTCCTGTTATGAGGGGCCTCTAGGGGATTTTCCCTTTTTCCTCACGGGCCCCCTAGCCCCTCCCGCCCCCAAACTCCCCCGCCGCGACAGAGGAACCCCCGCCAAAGGTTTCCCCCCAAAGGGTTTCTCCCCCCCCCGGGCCCCGCAGAAGAGTATTGGAGGGGACCCGGGGCGCGGCTTACGGGGTGACCTAAGTCACCACACGGGTTGGCACCGAATGTCCCTACCGCAGCGGCGAATGGCCCACCCCCCACACAAGGCACATTTTGCCCCTTGAAGCTTCCCCTGAAGTGGCGGGGATCGCCGCACTTGTGCCCAAACCTTGGGCTGCCCCGGGTTTAAAAAGTTCGGATCCTTCCCTTCCCGGGAAATTTGCGGGGAAAGGGTTTTTGTGGGGGGACCGTATGCCTGAGCCTTAATTTAAAACCATGAAGGTCCACCCCCCCCGACCAAAAACCAAACTCGCCCCTGTTTTTTTTTTGGGAAACCTCAGTGACTTCCCCATACGGGAAAAAGCCACGTCATTATGTCCACGCCTGGGGGAGTGACTCGTTACATGTCCCCACGGTCACCCCTCTTGACGGTTTTTTTGGGCGAGAACCCCCTTGTACGAGGGAAGCTCGCCACCCGGGCTCCCCTTTCCCCAAAGCTAAATAATTTGACAGAAAAAGCTAAAAGGGCCCCTCGGGCCGAACAAAGCTGATGCAAAAAAAAGGGGCTGATGTGGGATGGTTCGGGCAAAGATTTTAAATCTCCCCTAAAAGCCCACCCTTAGGAAAGCTCCACCACCCTACTCCTGGGGGGGGCAAGCTTCACTGCCCCCCCCCAAAGAGGGGGCCCACATTCCTCCTCCCAGCCCTTCCCGGGGCCTGTTGGGAGGGGCGACAGTCCCTCCCCCTCTTCTCTTTTTGGAAGGGGGCCCTAAAAAAATGTCTCTCTATAAGAAAGACAAGTTTTCCCCCCCCCGTCCTCCCCTTTTACAATTTTCGACCCCTTTTTTCCCCTTTTTAGGGGCCCCCAAAGGGGAAAAAAAAAAAAAAAAAAAAAAAAAAAAAAAAAAAAGGGGGGTGCAAAACGCCGTCCCCCGGGGGCCAGAGGGAGGAGACCCCTGAGAAAACCCCCCCGGGGCCCCCCCCACCCCCAGCCGTGAACCCCCCCATTTTGGAAAGCCTGGGAGCCACGGCTGGGGAGGGAGATGGACCAGCCCCTTTCCCCCCCCCCCACTTGCTCCCCCCATTCACCCCGGGATACCCCGGGATTTCACTCCCAGCTCACTCCCCCATTAATTTCCACCCTCGCCTTTACTCACACCTCCATGCCCCCACCCCCGCAAACGTTCTTCAAAAAAGTCACTCGCCCCCATTTACAACATCCCCCCACTATCCATACTATCCATATAAATTACTTTTTTTATATTATTTACTTTTTTATTTTTCATAATTTACTTTTCCTTCATTGCCTTTTTGCCTTGCTTGTAGCCCTTTTTGGCTTTCAACATCTCCTGCTGGGGGGCCCCGGTGGATAATGATGTTTTTTGTCTTCATTTTTTTTTCCCCCTGCCCAGGAGTGCTGCCCCCCCTTTTAAAAGCTCCAGAGCAGAGTGCACTTAGTACTCCCTGCCTGGGGTCGGGGGCAGCGGGACACCCCGGGGTCTTTGGGAAAAAGCATTTTTTTTTTTTTTTTTTCTTTTTTTTTTACTTTTGTTCCCGGCAGGGACGGGGCTTTGCCCCCGCACCCTGCCCTCCACACAACTCCCCCGTCGGCTCTTCCCGGGCGCCGGAGGGCCCCCCCCACCCCCAGATGACGGGGGGGGATTTGGGGGGCCCCCCCAACTCCCCACCGGCTTTTGGGGTTTCAGACCCCTTTTGGGATGGGTTTGGGGAGGACAAGGGGGCGGACCCGCTGAGGCCACGCCCCCCCCCCCGGCCACAGTCACCCAGGCTGGGGGGCCCGCCTTTTGCGAGGCCACGCCCACCCCCGATGACACGGGCACAGGGGCGGGAGGCCCACGGCCGCCGGGCCACGCCCCCCCCCCCGGCCCACAGGGCATCTAGGGCCCGGGGAGCAGCCCCTTGCGAGGCTACCCCCACCCCAAAATGGCCCGGGGCAAAAAAAAAAAAAAAAAATGGGCGGGCCAGGGCCCCTGAGGCCCCGCCCCCCCCGCCCGGGTACAGCCCCCCCCAGGTTTGGGGAGCAGCCCCCTTTCGGGCCAAAACCCAACCCCCAAGATGCGAGGCCCCGGCGGGCGGGGGGCTTCAGTAGGGAGGGGAGGGCCCCCCCTCATGCCTCCCCCGGCCCCCCCGTCATCCAGGCCCGGGCAGCAGCCCCTTCGAGGGGACGCCCACCCCAGATGACCCGGGCACAGTGGGCAGAAACCACAAACCGCCGGGGGCCACGGGCCCCCCCCCCGGCCCACAGTCACTCTAGGCCGGGCAGCAGCCCCTTGCGAGGCTTTCCCCCCCCGAGGGCCGGGCACGTGGGCCCGGGGCCAGGGCCGTGGGCCACGCCCCCCCCCCCGGCTCAGCCCCTCCCGGCCCGGGGCCCGGGGCCCCTTGCGAGGGCCCCACCCACCCCGAAGAGCGAAACCGGCGGGCGGGACTTCAGTCAGGGGGGAAACACGCCCCCCCCGCAAAGCTCTTAGTTTGGGCAACAATTTTAGGGAGGCCACGCCCCCCCCCAAAAGGGGCCCTTTCCTTTCGCTCGGGCCCACCCCCTTTCTGGGAAAGGGAAGGTGGCCACTTTCCCCTTTGGAAACCCGTGGGGGCGGGGGGTTTCCCCGCCGGACCCCTTTTTTGGGGGCTCGTGGCCCAGTGCCCCCCGCTTCCCCCCGGCGCCTCCAGGGGAGTACCCAATCCTTGCAGGTCTTTAATTGCTGCTTTTACAGGTTATCTGCGCCCCTTTATGCTTCTGGACCCCCTTAAGTGATCCAGACTTAACGGATCCGTTGTGGGGGGCCCGAAGCTGCTCTCACCGCAATTGGGATGCGGCCCTGGTTTACCTTTACCAGGTGCGGGGCCAGCCCCCCCTGCCCCCGGGGGGATGAGCCCAGCACCCCCACACGCACCATTACCAGTACCAGCCCCGATCTCATATCGCTGCCTGAATCCGAACTGCCACACCAGAAGTGTCAGAAAGACCCAGGCAGACTTTACTCTCCCCGCCCCCTTGCGCCGGACCCACCACAGGGCCCGGGTGGGGTGGGCAGCGGGTTCCACACAGCGGGATGGGGGCCCCGGAAAAGGGACAAAAAAAGCTTCTCCTCCACCCTTGCTTCCCTTACGCCTTTTCCCCTTTCCCCAGTTGCCTCTTCAGGCAGACCCTCCCCAAAAAACAGCGTGCCAAACCGTCCCGGGGGAAACTCGATCTGCCTCACTTGCTGTAGGGATGAGGCAGCCCCCCTTGTTATTTTCCCGCTCCCCATCCTCCCCCTCACCCCCCACTTTCCCATGTCACTGGGTCCGGGGGAGGCCACTTGTTCGGGGGCTATCCGCTGTGCGATACCTGGGAGTTTTTACCCACCGGTCCTGGGCGCTTTTAAACTCACCAGGTCTGGGCGCTTTACTCACCGGGTCCCCAGGTGGAGGGGCGAGATGTTCCGCCACCTTCTCCTCCTCGTCCCCTCCCTGGCTGGAGCCTCCGACCCCCCCAGGGACCCCCGGTCAGGGCTTTTGAACCGGGCATGTTCCTTAACTTTTCCTCGAAGGGGCCGCTTCCTCAGGATGATCTTCCTCCTTCCTCCAGTGCTCTTTTTCTCCCTTCATCTTTCCGACCGTGGCAGATACCCCGCTCTCTTGAGGAGGGAGCTTATTTTTTTGCTGTCACTCGAGCTCCCCTCAACCTCTCCGGAGTATCCTCAGCTGCTTAGTCCCTTTTCTATACTCCAGAGGGGGGATGGATGGGGAGGCTTTGATGGTGGAGGCTTCCCCACCCTTTGGGAAAGCCCAGATATTAAGGGGGGTCCTGCCGCACCTCGCCTGAGCCTCCTCACCGGGAGAAGGAGATGCCAGGCCCCGGTTCAGGGGGCCTGGATCCTGGAGCCTTGCGGCCCCCCCCGGTGTTTCCTCCTATTCTCCCGGGACTGGCTTGCTGTGCGTGGGCCTCTAGATGTTTGGGCCCCCACCCCCAGTAGTTGCCGGGGGGGGGGAGCCAGGGGCACAGCCCGAGCTCGTCCCAGGGAAAGTCTTTTGCCTGGGGAAGGGGAGGTGCGTCCAGATAGAGAAAAAAAAAAAATCCTCCTTCCCCGGCACTTAGCTCCTAGCATCTTGCTCTCTGCTTCCACCACCAGCAACCCACCCCAGCAACCACACCTCTCACTTCCTGGGTGGGGGGCTGGAATTATTTTTTTAAATTACAAAAACCACAAATAACACATATTAAAATCAAAATCAAAACCTACTTCCTGACCACGTTTTATAAATAAATAAATAAAAAGAAATTTTTTAAGGGGAAAAAAAGGAACCCCGTTCAAATCCCTTTTCTTCGCCCCTTCCAAAGTCCTATTTATAGGGCCTTTTTGAACTTTCCAGCCTTCTTCAGGGACCCCCAGCAGAAACCTTCTTCAAATGAAAAAAAAAGGGAAAAGAAAAGGGGAAACAAAATCATATTCCATTTACCCATTCACACAATTTACCTCATTCACCCCCCATTCACACCTATTTACATATTTACATAATTTACAAAAGACTATTACACAACATTCTGGCCCATTGCCTCCAACAAAATTTTGCATTTTGGCCTAACAACCCCCTTAACCATTCGCTAAACACCCTAATACAAATCACCCCAAAAAATTATTATTTTTTTTTTTATATATATATATTTAAAATATATATATAAATATAATATATTTATATATATGCATTTTTTTTTTTTTTTTTTTATTTCCCCCACCACACCTCGGTCCATAAGTTCTTTGGCCTGACTGAAAACAAAAAAAACCCGGGGGTCCTATAATGTTTATGCCCTTTTCACGCAAAAATTTTTCCTTTCAGGTCCGTGGGTCCATGGCAAGTTTCCTGCCCACTCCTTCAAACATTTTTTTCCACCCCTACCCCCCAGACAACCCAAACCCCAAACCTAAAATACCCCCACATATTCTATCTACAGAACTCAGACAATCAAAAACAAAAAAACGTTATTTATAACAATTTTCAAACACTCAATATAATACTTACAAAAAACAATCTACAATGTTATCTATACATGCCATAATTACTTAACAATCTTAATTTTTCCTTTCATTTCCTATTTTACAAGACCAAGTTCGGTGCCTGTAAGCCTCAATATCCATTCTTTATTTTATTACAAAACAAAAAGCTACATTGTGTCATGCAATAGCCACCACCAGGAGACTGGAGCCCTAAGAGGCCTTGTCCCTTACTAACCACACATTCATCCTGTCCCTCATCAACTAAAACTGTCCCTACTTCTTTCCCTAACCGACTGTCCCTATTATCCCTATCTATCCCTAGTCTACCTACTTAACTAACTCTCTATCTGTCCCTCATACCTCCCTCCCTGACCCTATCTCCCCCTACTTCTCTCCCTAAAACACCCACACCCTTATTGCTGTCCCTACCACCATTCACACACAGAAACTTTCCCTTGAGTGTGTTTTTAAAAGGAGAAGCCCCTCCAAAGCCAAGAGGCCTTCCTCACACCCAACTCTCGAACTCCAAAGAACGCACCTTCCCCAGGTCACCCAAGATGTTACTAACACCTCATCCCGGGGGAGGGCTTTCTGCTGCGTCGAAACTAAACACCGTGCATTCCACGTGTAAAACTGACCACTACGCTAACTAAGAATAAAGTGCTCCGCTCTCGGCCACCCAGGGATTGAACGCCCCATAGACCCACTCGGCGTAGGAAAGGGACGCTAGCCGCGGCCAACGTATGGAAGCACCCCCTGTTGTAAACTCTGCATTAAAGGGACACTGAAGGAGGAAGTGCTCCATGCTTTCCAGCACGTCGCCACACTCCTCACGAGGACAACCCGATCATCGGAGTTCTGTACTTCAAGTTGTCCCTTACATACAGTCTCCCGTGAAAGCAGCGCCAGGACAAGTCCCAAAACTTCGTGGGGATCCGCTCTGAATTTAAAAAGCCCGAGCCCCACCTCCAGATCCCGGCCTGGGCAATCCCTGAGGCCCAGGGGCTTCTGGAAATGGGTCAACAGAACCCTTCTGTCAAGACATTGTCTCGACATGGTCCTGATTTCCCTCATTTCCAGACCCCACCGGCGGATTACCTTCAGAACCGGGGTAGCGTAAGCCGAAGATGTCCGTGAGGTGTACGGAGATCCTTCACTTGCCCTCCTGTCTCCACTCTCTGGAAGAAGGGCCGAAACCAACCCCTGCAGGAGAATACCCACGGAGGAGCCCTCTCTAGCCAGAGGTTGGAAACATTGGCTTTAAGAAAGGTGTTCACTAAGAACACTACTGGGTTGACCATACCCAACCCACCTAGTCTCCTCGTACGGTACGTGACCTCTCTCTTGATTAGGTTGAGCCTATTCCCCCATAACAGCTGGAAGAACAGGCTGTAAACCCGTGTCCAAAGAGGTTCTGGCAAGTGCACACACTGCCCAGGTAAATTAACAAGGGAAGCAGAAAGCCTTTAGCCAAGCTAACCCTTTCCCTCAGGGTTTAAAGACAACCCTTCCATGGTCCACCTTTTGGGCGGCAATCTTGAGTCTGCCCTCCCAATTTTGCTGGGGATAGTCCCGGGACCAAATTCGATGCCTAGAATTTTGGCGGAGGCCTGGGGCTCTGAAAGGGTGCCCGGGAGATCAAAACTAGGATCTCCCCCTCCCAGCCAGAGACTCTCACACTTTTCCGGTTGATCATGGACCCAGATGCCTCCGAGTAACGCACGACCTCGGACATGACCCAATCCGCCTCCCCTCTCGAGGATACGAAAAGGGAAACATCGTCAGCGTACGCCACCACCCTCAGAGGGGGCCCAGAGCCTGCCTGGTCCATCCCGACTCCCACCAACGGTCCACGATCTACCTCCTCAAGAAGGATCGATCGCGAACGCGTATAAAAGTGGGCTCAGAGGACAGCCCTGACGGACCCCAGAACCCACCTCAAAAGGGCGCCCCGACCAACCGTTCACGAGCGGGAAAGTCTCAGCCCCTTGGTACAAGATCTCTAGCCAATTTACAAACCTCCCAGGCAGACCGTACCTTAAAAGGACAGACCAGAGGTACTCATGGTTAACCCGGTCAAAGGCTTTTGCTTGGTCTAATGAAAGTAGATACCCCTTCCAGTGACCTGCCCTACCCTGTTCCACTGCCTCTCGGACACCGAGCACAGCACTAAAGGTGCTGCGGCCTGGAACAGAGCAGTGCTGGGCCTCCGAAAGGAGCCGGGGTGCAAACTTGACCAGCCGGTTAAACAACACCTTCGCCAGAACCTTCCGGTCCATATTGAGAAGCGCTATGGGACGCCAATTCTCAATACGGGACGAGTCTTTACCTTTGACAGAATAATTCAGGGCTGACCTCCTCATTGAACCGGGAAGAGTACCCGAGGAAAGACACTCATTAAACACCCCAGTCAAGAGGGGGACCAAGGAGTCCCTAAAGGTCTTATAAATTCGGATGTTAAGCCATCCGGACCTGGCGATTTTTTGGGCCGAAGCCCATCAATGGCCAGTCTCACTTCCTCTTCCCTGATTGCTTCTGCCAAAACACCAAGAGAGGGATCATCCCCTGGCTCAGGGATGGTTTCAGCCAGGAAAGCCGACATCTCATCCCGATCTAGATCCCTCTTTCCCAGAGGTGTGAGTAAAAGGACCTGACACCTCCAGGATCCCTGATTTGGATCTGTTCAGGGACCCCGTACTATCGATCAGTCCTGTCACCATTTTACAATTCACTGACATCTTACAGTTCCTGTAGGGGTCGGGTGAGCGGTACTTCCGAAATCCCTCTCAAAAACAAAGATGTGTGCCTATCATACTGACACCTCTTAAGCAAAGACTTCACTCTGGAGATTTCCTCACGGTCACCTCCAGTCGAGACGAGCTGCTCGAGTTTCCTCCCCAGAGCCTGATACAAGCGATGCCTGTTCAGACTCCTGAGGCTCGAGAGCTTGCGGAAGAACCCCGCCACCCGCTTTTTGAAGATCTCCCACCACTCTGACTTACTACTACAGAGATCCAAAAGCGGTACCTGGCTCTGAAGAAAATCCTCGAAGGATTGTCTCACATTCGCTTCTTCCAGCAGGGACGAATTCAGCTTCCACAGCCCTCTTCCCATCTGGGGAGTTTCTGCAACATTCAGAGAAAAGAAAATTAGACAGTGATCGGAGAACTCCACCTCAACGGCGGACACAGCAGAAAAAATGGCATCCTCCTTTAAAAAAAACCTGTCTATTCTAGATCTACAGCTACCCTATGATAGGTGAAACCCCGTGACCTGGGGTGTGCCGGATGTGGACATCCACCAGGCGAGCTTCACTGGCTATGCTATTGAGCGTGATACTGTCATAAGGCAGGCGATCTCCAGGACCCCCCCGATCACGGGACCTCGTAATGGTGTTGAAGTCCCACCGAAGACCACCTGCCGGCTTGTAAAAGAAAGGGCTTAATCCTCAGGAAGAGACATTTCCGGTCCCACTTTGATTGTGGACCATAGATGTTTATGAGCCGTAGCTCTTGTCCCCTCATGAAGACGTCAAAGACCAGGCACCTCCCCATTTCTAGCTCGATCACTCGTCTGCATTCCACATCTGCAGTCTTAAAGAGGACTGCCACCCCGCTATACGGCTCGGCCGCAAGAGACCAGTATGAGGGCCCGCACCTCCACTCTCTCCGTGATTTATGTATGGCCCCCATGTCAGTTAGTCTGGTCTCCTGCAAAAATAAAATTTCAGCCTCAATTCGGGTGAGAAAATCAAAGGCCGTAAATCTAGCCGCATCTGACTTAATGCTGGCGACATTAATGGACGCCAGCGTCAACGGAGCGAGTTCAGCCATCATGAGTGATCAAGCTCGACGGCCTTCTTCTTACCCACCCCACTCCCACCACCCTCTGGGGAGGAGTCGGAACCTTTCCTTTTTAAGGTGGACGATGTGTCCATTCCTCCTCCCCTGGTGTCCTCACCTCCGGACTCCAGGTCTGTCCCCCCCTTGGGAGAAACAACGTCCCCCAAGGGTTGGACTCCGCCATCCCCTAAAAGACCCCCCGATGCCACCCCGGTCCCCTGCCCTCGTCCGGCGACTCTTTAGCAGAGTCCTCAAGGGCCTGGAACCGGTTGGAGAGTGTGATCAGAGGGGGAACGGTGGGCACTTCCGTTGGTACCCTCACGGTCGGGGGTGGGGGGGATTTGGAAGACTTATTCAGCCTCTTCCTCCCCTCCTGTTGTTGCGCTTTTTTCCACCCTTTGATATTGTAGGCTGCTCTAAGACTTCCTCATCAACACTTTCATACTGAGAGGAGTTGTCTGAGTCAGCCGCTTTATCCTCCCTCTCCATCCTCCTGATCTCCTCGTTCACCGCTTCCTCCCCCAGGGCCCCAGAGGCTTTAGCCACCAACCCAGAGGGAGGAGCAGGCATCACCCCGGTTACCCGAGGCTCCACCTGCTCCTTACCCCCCTGGCGAGCCGCCTGCCTCCGCTGATATGAGGGGCCTCTAGTGACTTTGCCTTTCCTCACTGGTCCCTCAGCCCCCTCCCCGCCACCACTGCCCGCCGCGACAGAGGAAGCCCCGCCGGAGGTTTCCCCCCCACGGTCTCCCCCACCGGGCCCGCAGCAGTATTGGAGAAGGAGCGAGGGCAGCGGCTATACGGGTGACCTAAGTCACCACACAGGTTGCACCGAATGTCCCTACACGCAGCGGCGAGATGGCCCACCCCGCCACACAAGGCACATTTCTGCACCTTGCAGCTTGCGCTGAAGTGGCGGGGATCGCCGCACTTGTGACAAACCTTCGGCTGCCCCTGGTAGAAGATCAGGATCCTGTCCCTTCCCAGGAATGCCGAGGAAGGGATGTGGGTGACCGTATCGCCTGAGACCTTCAACTTAACCATGAAGGTCCAGCCCCCGACCAAATACCAAACTCGTCCCTGTTCTTTTTTGGGACCTCAGTGACTTCCCCATACCGGGAAAGCCACGTCATTATGTCCACGCCTGAGAGTGACTCGTTACATGTCACCACGGTCACTCTCTTGACGGAATTTTGGCGAGACACCGCCTGTACGACGAAGCCTCGCCATCCGGGCTCCCCTTTCACCAGCTCATAATTTGACCAGAAGAGCTCAAGCCCTCTGGCCGAACAAAGCTGATGTCAAAAAAACGGGCTGATGTGGGATGGATCAGGGCAAAGATGTCATCTGCCTGAAGCCCATCTTCAGGAGGAGCTCCACCACCCTAATCCTGGGTGGGCAAGCTTCACTGCCCCCCCACCGAAGACGGACCACATTCCTCCTCACCAGCCCTTGCCCGGCTGTTGGGAGAGACCAGACAGTCCCTCCCTCTCTTCTCTCTTGGAAGGCGGCTAAACCATGTCTCTCTATCCAGAAAGACAAGTCCACCGTCCTCCCCTCTACAATTATCGACCTTTCTCCCCTTTTGAGGGCCTCCAGGAAACGGCGGTGCAAAACGCCGTCCCCGGAGTCCAGAGGTGAGGAGACCCCCTGAGAACCCCCCCGGGAGCCCCCCCTACCCCCAGCCGTGACCCCCGCATATGAACGCCTGGGAGCCACGGCTGGGGAGGCAGATGGACCAGCCCTTACCCCACTCACACTTGCTCCCACATTCACACCTGCATCCACCCTGGCATTCACTCCCAGACTCACTCCCTCATTCATACCACCCTCGCCATCACTCACACCTCCATGCACCACCTCCGCAAACAGTTCTTCAAAAATGTCACTCGCACCATCACTATCATCCTCACTATCCATACTATCCATATAATTCACATTATTTATATTATTTACATTATTATTTACATCATTTACATTGCCTACATTGCCTTTAGCCTTGCTTGTAGCTTTGTGGCTTTCAACATCTCCTGCTGGGGGCCCAGACTGGATAACAATGTCTTTGTTTTTTCTTTCTCCATTTTTTTTTCCTCTACCCAGGAGTGCCACTGCCCCTTTAAATGCACCAGAGCAGAGTGCACTTAGTACACCCTGCCTGGGCTCAGGAGCAGCAGCAGCTCCTGGGCTCTCTGGAACCACATTTTTTTTTTTTTCTCTTTTTTTTTTTCCTGTGCTTCCTAGGGCAGGGACGGATCTTGCCACCGCTCCCTGCCCTCCACACACCTCCCCGCCGGCTTTACCTGGAGCGCCGGAGCCCCCGCACCACCAGATGACGGTAAGTGGGTTGGGGACCCCGACAACTCCCTACCAGCTTTTGGGGCTGCAGACCCGATGGTATGGGTGGGCAGGACAGAGGGCGGCGGACCCGCCGAGGCCACGCCCCCCCACCGGCCACAGTCACTCCAGGCTGGGCAGCAGCCCCTTGCGAGGCCACGCCCACCCCAGATGACATGGGCACAGTGGGCGGAGCCACGGCCGCCGAGGCCACGCCCCCCCGCCGGCCCACAGTCACTCCAGGCTGGGCAGCAGCCCCTTGCGAGGCCACGCCCACCCCAGATGACCCGGGCACAGTGGGCGGAGCCACGGCCGCCGAGGCCACGCCCCCCCGCCGGCCCACAGTCAATCCAGGCCGGGTAGCAGCCCCTTGCGAGGCCACCCCCACCCCAGATGACCCGGGCACAGCGGGCGGAGCCACGGCCGCCGAGGCCACGCCCCCCGCCGGCTACAGCCCCTCCAGGCTGGGCAGCAGCCCCTTGCGAGGCCACACCCACCCCAGATGATGCGAGCACGGCGGGCGGGACTTCAGTCAGGGAGAGCACGCCCCCCTGCATGCCTCTGAAGATAGGGCAACATTCAGGGAGGCCACGCCCCCCCCACAGGCCTTCACTACCGCTCTGTACCCACCCCCTGCTGTAGGCAAGGCTGGCCACTCCCCTTCAGCATCCAGTGGTGGCGGGGTCCCCCGCACGGACCCCTTTTGGGGTCTACGTGCCGAGTGCCCCGGCTTCACCACGGTCGCCTCCAGGGGAGCTACCAACTCCTTGCAGGTCTTTAATTGCTGCTTTACAGCAGTATCTGCGCCCCTTCTATGCTTCTGGACCCCCATAAGTGATCCAGACTTAACGGATCCGTTCGTGGGGGGCCCAGAAGCTGCTCTCACCGCAATTGGAGATGCGGCCCTGGCTTTACCTTTACCAGGTGCTGGGCCAGCCCCCCCTGCCACCGGGGACTGAGCCCAAGCACCCCCACTAACGCCACCATTACCAGTACCAGCACCGATCTCCATATCGCTGCCTGAATCCGAACTGCCACCACCAGAAGTGTCAGCAAGACCCAGGCAGACTTTACTTTCCCCGCTCCCTTGCACCGGACCCACCACAGGGCCCGGGCTGGGGTGGGCAGCGGGTTCCACACAGCGGGACTGGGGGGCCCCGGAAAGAGGGACAAAAACAAGCTTCTCCTCCACCACTTGCTTCGCCTTACGCCTTCTTCCCCTCTTCCCAGTTGCCTCATCCTCAAGGCAGACCTCGTCCCCAAACAACAGCGTGCCAAACCGTGCCGGGGACTCAATCTGCCTCACTTGCTGTAGGATGAGGCAGCCCCCCTTGTTATTTCTCCCGCTCCCTCCATCCTCTCCCTCACTCCCACTTTCCTCCATGTCACTGGAGTCCGGTGGGAGAGCCACTTGTTCGGGGGCTATCCCGCTGTGTGATACCTGGGAGCTTTTACCCACCAGGTCCTGGGCGCTCTTACTCACCAGGTCCTGGGCGCTCTTACTCACCAGGTCCCCAGGTGGAGCTGGCGCAGATGTTCCGCCATCTTCCTCCTCCTCGTCCTCCACCTGGCTGGAGCCTCCTGACCCCCAGGAGACCCCCCCGGTCAGGGCTCTGAACCGGTCATCGTTCTTTAACTTCTCCTCGAAGGGGCCGCTTCCCTCCAGGATGATCTTCCTCCTCTCCTCCAGTGCTCTTATCTCCCCCTTCAGCTTTCCAACCGTGGCAGATACCTCAGCTCTCTTTGAGGCAGGGAGCCGATTTTTTGCTGTCACTCGGGCTCCCCTCAACCTCTCCCGGAGTATCCTCAGCTGCTTAGCTGCCTCCTCATACTCACAGAGGTGGGCATGGATGCGGGAGGCATAGATGGTGGACGGCTCTCCCGCAGCCTTGGAGCCCCAGATATTAAGGGGGGCTCCTGCCGCACCTCTGCCTGCAGCCTCCTCACCGGGAGAAGGAGATGCCACGGCCCCGGCTTCAGGGGTCCTGGATCCTGGAGCCTTGCGGCCCCCCGGTATCTTCCTCCTATTCATCCCCGGGACTGGCTTGCTGTAGCGTGGGCCTCTAGATGTTATGTGAGGCCCCCCACCCCCAGCTAGCTTGCCGGGGGGTGGGAGCCAGGGGCACAGCCCCGACGCTCAGTCCCAGGGAAAGTCTCTCTCTGCCTGGGAAGGGGCAGGTAGCAGTCCAGATAGAGAAAAAAAAATCCTCCTTCCCAGGCACTTAGCTCCAAGCAGCCTTGCTCTCTGCTTCCACCACCAGCAACCACACCACCAGCAACCACACCTCTCCACTTCCTGGGTGGAGCTGGAACTCTATTTTATTATAAATATACAAAAACCATACAACATAACACATATTAAAATCAAAATCAAAACCTACCGTGTTTCCCCGATAGTAAGACACCCCCGATTGTAAGACGTATCGGGATTTTCAGAGTGGTCGGCTAATATAAGCCGTACCCGAAAGTAAGACATATGTCTTACTTTCGGGGAAACACGGGGGACTTACCACTGGTACTGCCTGTGGACGCGAGACTTCCCTGTTGCGGCCGGATCTACTTGCGCGGGGGAAGTTATCAGAGAGCCGCGCCGACGTGATGAAAAGCTGCCGCCGCCTGCTCCCTGTGACCGTGTCTCCTGCTCCTGTGACCGCGCCTCCTCCTTTTGCCTCAGCGAGACTTGGACCGGTATAATACCAGTAAGTGATGCTGAGGGGATGGTGGAGGTGATGATACTGAGGGGATGATGGGGGTGATGATACTGAGGGGATGATGGGGGTGATGATACTGAGGTGATGGTGGGAGTGATGATACTGAGGGAATGGGGGTGATGATGCTCAGGGGATGGGGTGATGATGCTCAAGGGATGGGGGTGATGATGCTCAGGGGATGGTGGGGGAATGGGGGTGATGATGCTCAGGGGATAGGGGTGATGATGCTCAGGGGGTGGGGGTGATGATGCTCAGGGGGTGGGGGTGATGATGCTCAGGGGGTGGGGTGATGATGCTCAGGGGATGGGGGTGATGATGCTCAGGGGATAGGGGTGATGATGCTCAGGGGATGGTGGGGGAATAAATACGGTAACCCACTGTCCACAGGGTTGGGTGAGGGGGACTCACTGAAAATGACACATTCATTTCAATCCCCCGTACCACAGTATACAGATAATACATTTCTTTTTTTTGGTTAAAAAATAAATGTGTTCATTTAATTTACTCGGGCACGTCCCTACTCCAAAGAAACCTCCCTCCCCCCCACCCGTCACAGAAGGTAAAATGCATATAAACTAAAAAACACATTTTACACAGTTTTTTTAGCTGTCAGTGCTCCTTTAACTGCGGGATGCGGACGGTTAGGGCGGGATGAGCGGAGGGATGTGGAGGCCGCGGGAGCAGCATTAATGTTTTCCGTGGTCCATCAGGACCATGGACAACATACAAAAACACGCTGTGTGGGATACTGTATGTGGCTGTAACCCTATGGAAGGCTGTGTGGGATACTGTATGGGGCTGTAACCCTATGGGAGACTGTGATATGGAACCACAAGCAGTGCTTATACCGTATGCTATATTTTAGCCCCTAGACATGAGCGCTTACGGTTCCAGTGGTAAAAGGAAGAGTTACACCGTGGAGTATAAAAAAGCGATTGTCGAAGAATCTTGGGGCAAAAATGTAGTGCAGTTCTGCAAGGAGAAAATGTTGGATCACCGACTGGTCCAAAAATGGCGTGCAGAATACACTAGCCTGAGTGAAAAAGTGGAGAGCGGAATGGCTAAAAAGCGCAAGATTGGATGTGGTCGGCAACCAATGTATACAGAGCTGGAAAGCCTGGTCTCTGAGTGGGTTGCAGACAGGAGAGCAAAGACATTGGTGGTGACCAGGGCTCAGATTCAGGAATATGCCCTTGCAGTGTCACCACAGTTTGACATTTCCCCTGAACAATTCAAGGCATCACAGCACTGGGTGGATAACTTTCTTGAACGCAATGACCTGTCTTTGAGAAGATCAACAACCCTCTTTAGGTTGGAAGATGCTGAGATTGTTAATCGTGCATTAGCCTACAAGAAGTTTGTGGATGACATTGACTTATCTAAATACAGTCTTTGCAACATGATCGCCATGGATGAAACTGCCGTTTCATGGGCCAAGCAGCTCAAACCACCATTGATCAACGAGGTGCCTCCTCAGTGTACGTTCCCTCCACCGCTTATGAAAGTGCACGTGTCACCTGCATTTTGACGATTCGTCTGGATGGCACTAAAGCAACACCGCTACTCATTGCAAAGGGCAAGAAGGAGAAGATTGAGCGGGTTTCTGGCGTTTATGTGCTGGAAACTGAAAAAGCCTGGGCCACACAAGATGTTATAAGAAAGTGGCTTGATTTAATGCTGCCGCTTGTAATGCGAGGGAACAAAAGAGGGATGCTGATCTGGGATGCAGCCAGCACACACCGCGCCAAAACCATGAAAAACTTCCTTCATGGGCAGAGAATCGACCAAATCATGATTCCTGCAGGGATGACGGCTTATCTTCAGACTCTCGATATCGCCATTAACAAGCCGTTCAAGGACTATCTGCGTGTGGAAATCAATGACTACATTGAAAACCGAATGGAGAGAAATGTACGTGGGAACTTTGTGAAGCCCAGACTGCCAGAGATTATTAACTGGGTGAAGAATTCTTGGAATAAGATCACTAACACTTGCGTTGCAAATGCACTGCGAGCTGGCTACCTGGACAAAGCCTGCTCATTTCAGGACAGTGCCGTTGCTACTCATGAGAAATATGGGCCAATGATTCGGCAAGAAATGTCGTCACGAGAGTCCCAAGAAAATCCACAGGAACCTAAGAGTGTGGATGTTTATGATGATATTCCTGAAGATGATGACATGGTTGTCATGGAATAAATCTGTTTTATCTTCCAGTATTCCACTGTTCGTTCTTACCATTTTTCATTGTTTTACATGTTATGCAATGTTGTAACAAGACATTCTTGGCACTTCCTTTTATAAAACTGTTTTGTGGTGAATACAATACTGTTCAGGTTGTTAATAAATGTTAATTTTATGGTTAAAACAAAAAATTCGACAATTTTTTTCCAATATAAGACATACCCCGAAAGTAAGACATAGTGGGGTTTTTGGGGATAAAAAGAAAGTAAGACACTGTCTTACTTTCGGGGAAAACACGGTACTTCCATGACCACGTTATACCATAAATAAATATTACCAAAGAAACGTTTTAAGGAAAAACAAGGAACCAGTTCAAATCCACTTCTTCTTACGCCATCTTCCAAAGTCCTCACTTTATAGGTCCTTTTAGAACTTTCCAGCTCTTCTTCAGGGACCCCAGCAGAAACCTTCTTCAAATGAAAAAAAAAAAAGGAAAAGAAAAGGGGAAACAAAATCATATTCCTATTTACCCATTCACACACATTCATACCTCATTCACCCCCCATTCACACCTATTTACATATTTACATAATTTACAAAATACTATTACACAACATTCTGGCCATTGCCTCCAACAAAAATTATGCCATTCTGGCCTTAACAACTCCCCTTAACCATTCGCTAAACACCCTAATACAAATCACACAAAATTTTTTTTTTTTTTTTTTTTTTTATATATATGCATTTTTTTTTTTTTTTTTATATATTCCCCCCACCACACCTCCGGTCCATAAGTTCATGGCCTAACTGAAAACAAAAAACCCGGGTCCATATAATGTTTATGCCCTTTTCACAGCAAAAATTTTTTCTCTTCAGGTCCGTGGGTCCATGGCAAGTTTCCTGCCCACTGCCCTTCAAACATCTTCTTTCTCCACACCCCACCCCCCCAGACAACCCCCACCCAACCTAACTATACCCCCACATACTACTATCTACAGACACTCAGACAATCAAAAACAAAACACGTTATATATAACAATACAATACACTCAATATAATACATATACAAAATACAATCTACAATGTTATCAATACATGCCATAACTACTTAACTAATCTTAATTTTTCCTTTCATTTCCTATTTTACAAGGCCCAAGTTCGGTGCCTGTAAGCCTCAATATCCATTCTTTATTTTATTACAAAACAAAAAGCTACATTGTGTCATGCAATAGCCCACCACCAGGAGACTGGAGCCCTAAGAGGCCTTGTCCCTTACCAATCACACATTCATCCTGTCCCTCATCAACTAAAACTGTCCCTACTTCTTTCCCTAACCGACTGTCCCTATCTATCCCTATCTATCCCTAGTCTACCTAACTTAACTTAACTAACTCTCTATCTGTCCCTCACTACTGACCCTCCCTGACCCTATCTGCCCCTACTTCTCTCCCTCAACACCCACACCACCTTATGCTGTCCCTACCACCATTCAGATAAACGAAAAAAGATTGGTTTGGTACCGTGTTAGCCAGTAGAAAAAAACATATAGAGTGCTTTCAGTGGGAGAAGCAAAATAGGAATCTTGTGAGTATGATACCTTTTAATGGCTAACAAAATATAGTTTAAGATATTAGAGGGCGAGCTTTCGAGACTGCTTACGTCTCTTCATCAGGCTGGTATAGCAAAATATTTGAAGAAACCAAATTATATACAGTGAAAAGCAAAGGCATGGTGTGATACATGGACATTTAAATAAACAAACACTGAAATAAACAAACACTGAGCTTAAAGAGAGAATCCTTAATTAGGTAAGATTAGATAAGTGGTGTGAAAGTTTCATGGACCCCATATGCATGTGAGATCAAAGGACTGATGGTGTCTCCATTGTTTTTGGAGGAAGTTGCTCAGATTTGGTAATGCGACATGAAACCTCCTGACAAATTGAGTCCTGTGTGAATAGAATCAAAGATGTTAATGAATTTGCTTTCCCAAACTCTGCGATGGTTTTGCGATTGGAAATTGCCTCTTAGAATGAAAATTTTCATATTGTCTATGTTGTGTCTTGGACCACAGAAATGTTTAGCCACTGGTAGATGGGTTTTTTTTGTCTGTAATCGTATGACGATGAGACCTCATCCTTGCTCTCAGTCTCTGTCCTGTTTCTCCAACATAGAGGCCACCCACAGGACATATATTGCATAGAATTAAATATACCACATTAGAGGAGGAACATGTGAATGTCCCAGGGATCTTATAGTTTTGCTGTCATTTTTAATTCAAGGTTACCATCCCACCTCCATTGAGGACCAGATCACTAGGGCCACAAGGATCCCTAGAAGTCAACTACTTCAATACAGGAAAAGAGAGGAAAATCACCGTGTACCTCTGGTAGTGACCTACAATCCACAGCTTGAAATACTGAGAAAAAACGGCTAAAAAACTTCACCATATACTACACAAGGACGACCAGTTAAAAATATTATTCAAAGACCCCCCTTGCTGTGTTACAGGCAACCTCCAAATTTAAGAAACATCATGATCCGAAGTTCAATGCCCTCAGATTCACCAAGAGGGACATATCCTTGCAATGGGAGAAGATGCAAAACTTGCAGTCATATAGAAACCAGCGACAAGATCCAAATCCCCAACACACAGCAAAACTATAAGATCCCTGGGACATTCACATGTTCCTCCTCTAATGTGGTATATTTAATTCTATGCAATATATGTCCTGTGGGTGGCCTCTATGTTGGAGAAACAGGACAGAGACTGAGAGCAAGGATGAGGTCTCATCGTCATACGATTACAGACAAAAAAACCCATCTACCAGTGGCTAAACATTTCTGTGGTCCAAGACACAACATAGACAATATGAAAATTTTCATTCTAAGAGGCAATTTCCAATCGCAAAACCATCGCAGAGTTTGGGAAAGCAAATTCATTAACATCTTTGATTCTATTCACACAGGACTCAATTTGTCAGGAGGTTTCATGTCGCATTACCAAATCTGAGCAACTTCCTCCAAAAACAATGGAGACACCATCAGTCCTTTGATCTCACATGCATATGGGGTCCATGAAACTTTCACACCACTTATCTAATCTTACCTAATTAAGGATTCTCTCTTTAAGCTCAGTGTTTGTTTATTTCAGTGTTTGTTTATTTAAGCCATGTATTTTTTTTTTTTTCTCTTTTTTTTTTTCCCTTTGTTTTCCTAGGGCAGGGAGGGACTGCCACCGCTCCTGCCCTCCCACACCCCCCCCCCGGCTTTACCTGGAGCCCGGGAGCCCCCGCACCACCAGTTTGACGGTAAGTGGGTGGGACCCCGAAAAACTCCCTCCACTTTTGGGCTGCCCCGATGGAGGGGTGGGCGGGAAAGGGCCGGACCCCCGAGGCCACGCCCCCCCCACCGGCCAAAAGCCCCACTCCGGGCGGGCAGCACCCCTTTTCGAGGCCATGCCCCCCCCAGATGACACGGCACAGGGGCGACCCAAAACGGCCGCCGAGCCAAACCCCCCCCGCCGCCCACATCACCCACTGGCACAGCCTTGCGAGGCCACCCAACCCCAGATGACCCGGCACAGTGGCGGAGCCACGCCGCCGAGGAGCCCCCCCCCCCGCCGCCCACATAAACTCCAGCCGGCAGCACCCCCTTCCCGAGGCCCCCCCACCCCAGAAGGGACCCGCACAGGGGCGACCCAGGCCCGCCGAGCCACGCCCCCCCCCCCCGCAAACACCCCTCCGGGTGGCAGCAGCCCCTTGCGCACACCCACCCCAATGATGCAGCACGGCGGCGGGACTTAAGTCAGGGAGAGCCGCCCCCCTCCCATGCCCTGCAATAGTGCAAACATCAGGAGGCCACCCCCCCCCACAGGCTTCACTACCCCCTGTACCCACCCCCTGCTGTACAAGGCGGGGCCCCGCCCCTTGGGCATCCAGTGGTGGCGGGGTCCCCCGCACGGACCCCTTTTGGGGTCTACGGCCGATCCCCGGCTTCACCACGGTCGCCCCAGGGAGCAAACCAACCCCTTTGCAGGTCTTAATTGCTGCTTTAACAGCAGTATCTGCCCCTTATGCTTCGGGAAACCCCCAAGTGCCCCCAAAAAAACTTAACGAATTTTCGGGGGGGGCCCAGAAGCTGCTTCTCACCGAAATTTGGAGATGCGGCCTGGCTTACCTTTACCGGGTGCTGGGCCAGCCCCCCCTGCCCACCGGGACTGAGCCCAAGACCCCCACTAACGCCCCCAAATACCAGAACCACCCCATCTCCAACCCGGCTGCCTGAATCCGAACTCCCCACCAGAAGTGTCACAAGAACCAAGCAGATTTTTACTCTCCCCGCCCTTGCACGGAAACCCACCACAGGGCCCGGGCTGGGTTGGGCAGGGGGTTCCACACAGCGGGACGGGGGGGGGCCCCGAAAGAGGGACAAAAAACAACTCTCCTCCACCATTTGCTTCGCCTACGCTTTTTCCCCCTTTTTTTTCCCATTCCTCACCTCAAGGCAGACCTCGTCCCCAACAACAGCTGCCAAACCGTGCCGGGACTCAATCTGCCTCACTTCTGTAGAATGAGGCGCCCCCCTTTTATTTCTTTCTCCCTCCCTCCATCCTCCCCTCACTCCCACTTTCCCCCCCATGTCACGGGACCCGGGTGGGAGAGCCACTTGTCGGCTATCCCGCTGTTTGATACCTTTGGGCTTTACCCCCCAGGTCCGGCGCTCTTTCTCACCAGGTCCGGCCGCTCTTACTCACCAGGGCCCCAGGGGGAGCGGCGCAGTGTCCGCCACTTCCCCTCCTTTCCTCCACCTGGCTGGCCTCCTGACCCCCCAGGGGACCCCCCGCAGGCTCTGAACCGGCATCTTCTTTAAAATTCTCCTCAAGGGCCCTTCCCTCCAGGATGATCTTCCCCCCTCTCCTCCAGTGCCTTTTCCCCCCTTCAGCTTTCCGACCGTGGCAGATAACCCGCTCTTTGAGGCAGGAGCCGATTTTTGCTGTCACTTTGGGCCCCCCCTCAACTCTCCCGAGTAATCCTCAGCTCTTAGCTGCTCCTCATACTCACAGGTGGGGAAGGATTCGGGAGGCATAAGGGGGGACGGCTTTTCCCCCCAGCCTTGGCCCCAGATATTAAGGGGGCTCCTGCCGCACCTCTGCCTGCAGCCTCCTCACCGGGGGAAGGAATGCCACGGCCCCGGCTTCAGGGGTCCCCGGATCCTGGCCCCCTTTCGGCCCCCCGTATCTCCTCCTATTCACCCCGGGACTGGCTTTCTGGGAGCGTTTGGGGCCCCTAATGTTTTGGAGGGCCCCCCCCCCCAGCTAGCATTGCCGGGGGGGTGGAGCCAGGGGCACAGCCCGACGCCAGTCCCCCGGAAAGCTCCTCTGCCGGGAAGGGGCAGGTACAGTCCCCGATAGAGAAAAAAAAAAACCTCCTTCCCAGGCACTTAGCTCCTAGCACCTTTCTCCCCTCTTCCACCCCCAGCAACCACAAACCCCCACAAACCACAAACCCCTCCACTTCCTTGTGGGGCTAAAACTCATTTTTTTTATAAATATACAAAAACCATACAACAAACACAATTAAAATCAAAACAAAACCTACTTCCATGACCCCCGTTATACATAAATAAATATTTACCAAAAAACGTTTTAAGAAAACCCAAAGGGAAACCCGTTCAAATCCACTTCTTCTTACGCTCTTCCAAAGTCCTCACTTTATAGGTCCTTTTAGAACTTTCCAGCTCTTCTCAGGGCCCCAGCAAAACCTCTTCAAATGAAAAAAAAAAGGGGAAAAAAAAAGGGAAACAAAATCATATTCCTTTACCCCCTTCACACAATTCATACCTCATCCCCCCCCCATTCACACCTTTACATATTTACATATTTACAAAAGAATATTCACAACATTTTGGCCCATTCCTCCAACAAAAATTATGCCATTCTGGCCTTAACAACTCCCCTTAACCATTCCTAAACACCCTATACAAATCACACAAAAATTATTTTTTTATTTTTTTTTTTTTTTAATATATATGCATTTTTTTTTTTTTTTTTTTTTTTATATATTCCCCCCACCACACCTCCGGTCCATAAGTTCATGGCCTAACTGAAAACAAAAAACCCGGGTCCATATAAGTTTATGCCCTTTTCACAGCAAAAAATTTTTCTCTTCAGGTCCGTGGGTCCATGGCAAGTTTCCTGCCCACTGCCTTCAAACATCTTCTTCTCCACACCCCACCCCCCCAGACAACCCCCACCCAACCTAACTATACCCCCACATACTACTATCTACAGACACCAGACAATCAAAAACAAAAACACGTTAATAATAACAATACAATACGCTCAATATAATACATATACAAAATACAATCTACAATGTTATCAATACATGCCATAACTACTTAACTAATCTTAATTTTTTCCTTTCATTTCCATTTTACAAGGCCTCAATTCGGTGCCTGTAAGCCTCAATAACCATTCTTTATTTTATTACAAAACAAAAAGCTACATTGTGTCATGCAATAGCCCACCACCAGGAGACTGGAGCCCTAAGAGGCTTGTCCCTTACCATCACACATTCATCCTGTCCCTCATCAACTAAAACTGTCCCTACTTCTTTCCCTAACCGACTGTCCCCTATCTATCCCTATCTATCCCTAGTCTAACCTAACTTAACTTAACTAACTCTCTACTGTCCCTCACTACTGACCCTCCCTGACCCTATCTGCCCCTACTTCTCTCCCTCAACACCCACACCACCTTATGCTGTCCCTACCACCACCATTCACACACAGAACTTTCCCTTGAGTGTGTTTTTAAAAGGAGAAGCCCCTCCAAGCCAAGGGCCTTCCTCACACCCAACCTCTCGAACTCCAAAGAACGCACCTTCCCCAGGTCACCCAAGATGTTACTAACCACCTCATCCCGGGGGAGGACTTTCTGCTGCTGCGTCGAAAACTAAACACCGTGCTTCCACGTGTAAAACCTGACCACTAACGCTAACTAAAATAAAGTGCTCCGCTCTCGGCCACCCAGGGATCTGAACGCCCATAGACCCACTCGGCGTAGGAAAGGGACGCTAGCCGCGGCCACGTATGGAAGCACCCACCCTGTTGTAACCTCTGCATTAAAGGGACACTGAAGGAGGAAGTGCTCCATGCTTTCCAGCACGTCGCCACACTCCTCACGAGGACAACCCCGATCATCGGAGTTCCTGTACTTCAAGTTGTCCTTACATACAGTCTCCCGTGAAAGCAGCGCCAGGACAAGTCCCAAAACTTCGTGGGATCCGCCTCTGAATTTAAAAGCCCGAGCCCCACCTCCGATCCCGGCCTGGGCAATCCCGAGGACATGGGGCTTCTGGAAATGGGTCAACAGAACCCTTCTGTCAAGACATTGTCTCGACATGGCCTGATTTCCCTCATTTCCAGACCCCACCGGCGGATTACCTTCAGAACCGGGTGTAGCGTAAGCCGGAAGGAGTCCGTGAGGTGTACGGAGATCCTATCACTTGCCTCCTGTCTCCAACTCCTGGATAGAAGGGGCCGAAACCAAACCCTGCAGGAGAATACCCACGAGGAGCCCTCTCTAGCCATAGGTTGGAAACTTGGCTTTAAGAAAGTGTTCACTAAAGAACACTACTGGTTGACCATACCCCAACCCACCTAGTCTCCTCGTACGGTACGTGACCTCTCTCTTGATTAGGTTGAGCCTATTCCCCCATACAGCTGGAAGAACAGGCTGTAAACCCGTGTCCAAAGAGGTTCTGGCAAGATGCACACACTGCCCAGGTAAATTAACAAGGGAAGCAGAAAGCCTTTAGCCAAGCTAACCCTTTCCCTCAGGGTTAAAGACCAACCCTTCCACTGGGTCCACTTTTGGGCGGCAATCTTGAGTCTGCCCTCCCAATTTTGCTGGGATATGTCCCCGGGACCATATTCGATGCCTAGAATTTTGGCGGAGGCCTGGGGCTCTGGAAGGTGCCCGGGAGATCAAAACTAGGATCTCCCCCTCCCAGCCAGAGACTCTCACACTTTTCCCGGTTGATCATGGCCCAGATTGCCTCCGAGTAACGCACGACCTCGGACATGACCCAATCCGCCTCTCCCTCTCGAGGATAACGAAAAGGGAAACTCGTCAGCGACGCCACCACCCTCAGATGGGGCCCAGAGCCTGCCTGGTCCATCCCACTCCACCACGGTCCCACGATCTTACCCTCCTCAGGAAGGGATCGATCGCGAACGCGTATAAAAGTGGGCTCAGAGGACAGCCCTGACGGACCCCAGAACCCACCTCAAAAGGGCGCCCCGACCAACCGTTCACGAGCGGGAAAGTCTCAGCCCCTTGGAAACAAGATCTCTAGCCAATTTACAAACTCCCAGGCAAAACCGTACCTTAAAAGGACAGACCAGAGGTACTCATGGTTAACCCGGTCAAAGGCTTTGCTTGGCCCTAATGACAGTAGATACCCCTTCCAGTGACCTGCCCAAACCCTGTTTCCACTGCCTCTCGGAAACACCGAGCACAGCACTAAAGGTGCTGCGGCCTGGAACAGAGCAGTGCTGGGCCTCCGAAAGGAGCCGGGGTGCAAACTTGACCAGCGGTTTTTAAACAACACCTTCGCCAGAACCTTCCGGTCCGTATTGAGAAGCGCTATGGGACCCCAAAATTCTCCAATACGGGACGAGTCTTTACCCTTTGACAGAATAATCAGGGCTGACCTCCTCATTGAACCGGGAAGTACCCGAGAAAGACACTCATTAAACACCCCAGCCCAAGGGAGGGGACCAAGGAGTCCCTAAAGGTCTTATAAAATTCGGATGTTAAGCCATCCGGCCCCTGGCGATTTTTTGGGCCGAACCCCATCAATGGCCAGTCTCACTTCCTCTTCCTGTTTGCTTCTGCCAAAACACCAAGAGGGGGATCATCCCCTGGCTCAGGGATGGTTTCAGCCAGGAAAGCCGACATCTCATCCCGATCTAGATCCCTCTTTCCCAAGGGGTGTGAGTAAAAGGACCTGACCACCTCCAGGATCCCTGATTTGGATCTGTTCAGGGACCCCGTACTACGATCAGTCCTGTCACCATTTTAAAAATTTCCCACTGACATCTTACAGTTCCTGTAGGGGTCGGTGAGCGGTACTTCCCGAAATCCCTCTAAAAAACCCAAAAGATGTGTGCCTATCATACTGACACCTCTTAAGCAAAGACTTAAACTCTGGAGATTTCCTCACGGTCACCTCCAGTCGAGACGAGCTGCTCGAGTTTCCTCCCCAGAGCCTGATACAACGATGCCTGTTCAGACTCCTGAGGCTCGAGAGCTTGCGGAAGAACCCCGCCACCCCCGCTTTTTGAAAAATCTCCCACCACTCTGACTTACACTACAGAGATCCAAAAGCGGTACCTGGCTCTGAAGAAAATCCTCGAAGGATTGTCTCACATTCGCTTCTTCCAGCAGGGACGAATTCAGCTTCCACAGCCCTCTTCCCATCCGGGGAGTTTCTGCAACATTCAGAGAAAAGAAAATTAGACATGATCGAGAACTCCACCTCAACGGCGGACACAGCAGAAAAGATGGCATCCCCCTTTTAAAAAAAAAACCTGTCTATTCTAGATCTACAGCTACCCCTATAAATAGGTGAAACCCCCGTGACCGGGGTGTGCCGATGTGGACATCCACCAGGCGAGCTTCACTGGCTATGCTATGACGTGATACTGTCATAAGGCAGGCGATCTCCAGGACCCCCCCGATCACGGACCTCGTAATGGTGTTGAAGTCCCACCGAAGACCACCTGCCGGCTTGTAAAAAGAAAGGGCTTAATCCTCAGGAAGAGACATTTCCGGTCCCACTTTGATTGTGGACCATAGATGTTTATGAGCCGTAGCTCTTGTCCCCTCATGAAGACGTCAAGGACCAGGCACCTCCCATTTCTAGCTCGATCACTCGTCTGCATTCCACATCTGCAGTCTTAAAGAGGACTGCCACCCCGCTATAACGGCTCGGCCGCAAG
Organism: Oophaga sylvatica; assembly: GCA_033576555.1. Lineage (NCBI taxonomy): Eukaryota > Metazoa > Chordata > Amphibia > Anura > Dendrobatidae > Oophaga > Oophaga sylvatica. Next base: position 53,585 of record JARQOD010001946.1, on the reverse strand, counting down.
AGACCAGTATGAGGGCCCGTACTCCACTCTCTCCGTGCTTTATGTATGGCCCCATGTCAGTTAGTCTGGTCTCCTGCAAAAATAAAATTTCAGCCTCAATTCGGGTGAGAAAATCAAAGGCCGTAAATCTACCGCATCTGACTTAATGCTGGCGACATTAATGGACGCCAGCGTCAACGGAGCGAGTTCAGCCATCATGAGTGATCAAGCTCGACGGCCTTCTTCTTACCCACCCCACTCCCACCACCCTCTGGGGAGGAGTCGAACCTTTCCTTTTTAAGGTGGACGATGTGTCCATTCCCCTCCCCTGGTGTCCTCACCTCCGGACTCCAGGTCTGTCCCCCCTTGGGAGAAACAACGTCCCCCAAGGGTTGGACTCCGCCATCCCCTAAAAGACCCCCCGATGCCGCCCCCGTCCCCCTGCCCTCGTCCGGCGACTCTTTAGCAGAGTCCTCAAGGGCCTGGAACCGGTTGGGAGTGGTGATCAGAGGGGGAACGGTGGGCACTTCCGTTGGTACCCTCACGGTCGGGGGTGGGGGGGATTTGGAAGACTTATTCAGCCTCTTCCTCCCCCTCCTGTTGTTGCGCTTTTTTCCACCCTTTGATATTGTAGGCTGCTCTAAATTTCCTCATCAACACTTTCATACTGAGAGGAGTTGTCTGAGTCAGCCGCTTTATCCTCCCTCTCCATCCTCCTGATCTCCTCGTTCACCGTTCCCTCCCCAGGGCTCAGAGGCTTTAGCCACCAACCCAGAGGGAGGAGCAGGCATCACCCCGGTTACCCGAGGCTCCACCTGCTCCTTACCCCCCTGCGAGCCGCCTGCCTCGCTGATATGAGGGGCCTCTAGTGACTTTGCCTTTCCTCACTGGCCCTCAGCCCCCTCCCCGCCACCACTGCCCGCCGCGACAGAGGAAGCCCCGCCGGAGGTTTCCCCCCCACGGTCTCCCCCACCGGGCCCGCAGCAGTATTGGAGAAGGAGCGAGGGCAGCGGCTATACGGGTGACCTAAGTCACACACAGGTTGCAACCGAATGTCCCTACACGCAGCGGCGAGATGGCCCACCCCGCCACACAAGGCACATTTCTGCACCTTGCAGCTTGCGCTGAAGTGGCGGGGATCGCCGCACTTGTGACAAAACCTTCGGCTGCCCCTGGTAGAAGATCAGGATCCTGTCCCTTCCCAGGAATGCCGAGAAGGGATGTGGGTGACCGTATCGCCTGAGACCTTCAACTTAACCATGAAGGTCCAGCCCCCCGTCCAAATACCAAACTCGTCCCTGTTCTTTTTTGAGACCTCAGTGACTTCCCCATACCGGGAAAGCCACGTCATTATGTCCACGCCTGAGAGTGACTCGTTACATGTCACCACGGTCACTCTCTTGACGGAATTTTGGCGAGACACCGCCTGTACGACGAAGCCTCGCCATCCGGGCTCCCCTTTCACCAGCTCATAATTTGACCAGAAGAGCTCAAGCCCCTCTGGCCGAACAAAGCTGATGTCAAAGAAAACGGGCTGATGTGGGATGGATCAGGGCAAAGATGTCATCTGCCCTGAAGCCCATCTTCAGGAGGAGCTCCACCACCCTACCTGGGTGGGCAAGCTTCACTGCCCCCCCACCGAAGACGGACCACATTCCTCCTTACCAGCCCTTGCCCGGCTGTTGGGAGAGACCAGACAGTCCCATCCCTCTCTTCTCTCTTTGGAAGGCGGCTAAACCATGTCTCTCTATCCAGAAAGACAAGTCCACCGTCCTCCCCTCTAACAATTATCGACCTTTTCTCCCCTTTTGAGGGCCTCCAGGAAACGGCGGTGCAAAACGCCGTCCCCGGAGTCCAGAGGTGAGGAGACCCCCTGAGAACCCCCCCGGGAAGCCCCCCCTACCCCCAGCCGTGACCCCCGCATATGAACGCCTGGGAGCCACGGCTGGGGAGGCAGATGGACCAGCCTTTACCCCACTCACACTTGCTCCCACATTCACACCTGCATCCACCCTGGCATTCACTCCCAAACTCACTCCCCCATTCATACCACCCTCGCCATCACTCACACCTCCATGCACCACCTCCGCAAACAGTTCTTCAAAAATGTCACTCGCACCATCACTATCATCCTCACTATCCATACTATCCATATAATTCACATTATTTATATTATTTACATTATTATTTACATCATTTACATTGCCTACATTGCCTTTAGCCTTGCTGTAGCTTTGTGGCTTTCAACATCTCCTGCTGGGGGCCCTGGCTGGAAATGATGTCTTTGTCTTCATTTTTTTTTCCCTCTACCCAGGAGTGCCACTGCCCCTTTAAATGCACCAGAGCAGAGTGCACTTAGTACACCCTGCCTGGGCTCAGGAGCAGCAGCAGCTCCTGGGCTCTCTGGAACCACATTTTTTTTTTTTTCTTTTTTTTTTTCCTGTGCTTCCTAGGGCAGGGTACGGATCTTGCCACCGCTCCCTGCCCTCCACAAACCTCCCCCGCCGGCTTTACCTGGAGCGCCGGAGCCCCCGCACCACCAGATGACGGTAAGTGGGTTGGGGACCCGACAACTCCCTACCAGCTTTTGGGGCTGCAGACCGATGGTATGGGTGGGCAGGACAGAGGGCGGCGGACCCGCCGAGGCCACGCCCCCCCCACCGGCCACAGTCACTCCAGGCTGGGCAGCAGCCCCTTGCGAGGCCATGCCCACCCCAGATGACACGGGCACAGTGGGCGGAGCCACGGCCGCCGAGGCCACGCCCCCCCCGCCGGCCCACAGTCACTCCAGGCTGGGCAGCAGCCCCTTGCGAGGCCACGCCACCCCAGATGACCCGGGCACAGTGGGCGGAGCCACGGCCGCCGAGGCCAAAGCCCCCCGCCGCCACGTCACTCCAGGCTGGCAGCAGCCCCTTGCGAGGCCACCCCCACCCAGATACCCGGGCACAGCGGCGAGCCAGGCCGCCGAGGCCCACGCCCCCCCCCGGCTTAGCCCTGCAGGCTGGGCAGCAGCCCCTTGCGAGCCACACCCACCCCAGATGATGCGAGCACGGCGGGCGGGACTTCAGTCAGGGAGAGCACGCCCCCCCTGCATGCCTCTGCAGATAGGCAACATTCAGGGAGGCCACGCCCCCCCCCAGGCCTTCACTACCGCTCTGTACCCACCCCCCTGCTGTAGGCAAGGCTGGACCACTCCCCTTTCGGCATCCAGTGGTGGCGGGGTCCCCCGCACGGACCCCTTTTGGGGTCTACGTGCCGAGTGCCCCGTGCTTCACCACGGTCGCCTCCAGGGGAGCTAACCAACTCCTTGCAGGTCTTTAATTGCTGCTTTACAGCAGTATCTGCGCCCCTTCTATGCTTCTGGACCCCATAAGTGATCCAGACTAAACGGATCCGTTCGTGGGGGGCCCAGAAGCTGCTCTCACCGCAATTGGAGATGCGGCCCTGGCTTTACCTTTACCAGGTGCGGGCCAGCCCCCCCTGCCACCGGGGACTGAGCCCAAGCACCCCCACTAACGCCACCATTACCAGTACCAGCACGATCTCCATATCGCTGCCTGAATCCGAACTGCCACCACCAGAATGTCAGCAAGACCCAGCAGACTTTACTCCTCCCCGCTCCTTGGTCACCGACCCACCACAGGCCCGGGCTGGGGTGGGCAGCGGGTTCCACACAGCGGGACTGGGGGGCCCCGGAAAGAGGGACAAAAACAAGCTTCTCCTCCCCCCACTTGCTTCGCCTTACGCCTTCTTCTCCCCTCTTCCCAGTTGCCTCATCCTCAAGGCAGACCTCGTCCCAAACAACAGCGTGCCAAACCGTCCGGGGACTCATCTGCCTCACTTGCTGTAGGATGAGGCACCCCCCCTGTTATTTCTCCCGCTCCCTCCATCCTCCCCCTCACTTCCCACTTTCCTCCATGTCACTGGAGTCCGGTGGGAGAGCCACTTGTTGGGGCTATCCCGCTGTGTGATACCTGGGAGCTTTTACCCACCAGGTCCTGGGCGCTCTTACTCACCAGGTCCTGGGCGCTCTTACTCACCAGGTCCCAGGTGGAGCTGGCGCAGATGTTTCCGCCATCTTCCTCCTCCTCGTCCTCCACCTGGCTGGAGCCTCCTGACCCCCAGGAGACCCCCCGGTCATGGCTCGAACCGTCATCGTTCTTTAACTTCTCCTCGAAGGGGCCGCTTCCCTCCAGGATGATCTTCCTCCTCTCCTCCAGTGCTCTTATCTCCCCCTTCAGCTTTCCGACCGTGGCAGATACTCCGCTCTCTTTAGGCAGGGAGCCGATTTTTTGCTGTAAAACTCGGGCTCCCCTCAACCTCTCCCGGAGTATCCTCAGCTGCTTAGCTGCCTCCTCATACTCACTAGAGGTGGGCATGGATGCGGGAGGCATAGATTGGTGGACGGCTCTCCCGCAGCCTTGGAGCCCCAGATATTAAGGGGGGCTCCTGCCGCACCTCTGCCTGCAGCCTCCTCACCGGGAGAAGGAGATGCCACGGCCCCGGCTCAGGGTCCTGGATCCTGGAGCCTTGCGGCCCCCCGGTATCTTCCTCCTATTCATCCCCGGGACTGCTTGCTGTAGCGTGGGCCTCTAGATGTTATGTGAGGCCCCCCACCCCCCAGCTAGCTTGCCGGGGGTGGGAGCCAGGGGCACAGCCCCGACGCTCAGTCCCCAGGGAAAGTCTCTCTCTGCCTGGGAAGGGGCAGGTAGCAGTCCAGATAGAGAAAAAAAAAAATCCTCCTTCCCAGCACTTAGCTCCTAGCAGCCTTGCTCTCTGCTTCCCCACCAGCACCACACACCTCCAGCAACCACAACCTCTCCACTTCCTGGGTGTGAGCTGAAACTCTATTTTATTATAAATATACAAAAACCATACAACATAACACATATTAAAATCAAAAATCAAAACCTATTCCATGACAACGTTATAAACATAAATAAATATTACCAAAGAAACGTTTTAAGGAAAAACAAGGAACCAGCATTCAAATCCATTCTTCTTACCGCATCCTTCCAAAGTCCTCACTTTATAGTCCTTTAGAACTTTCCAGCCTCTTCAGGGACCCCCAGCAGAAACCTTCTTCAAATGAAAAAAAAAAGGGAAAAGAAAAGGGAAACAAAACAATTCCTATTTACCCATTTCACACACATTCATACCTCATTCACCCCCATTCACACCATTTACATATTTACATAATTTACAAAAGACTATTACACAACATTCTGGCCCATTGCCTCCAACAAAAATATGCATTCTGGCCTAACAACTCCCTTAACCATTCGCTAAACACCTAATACAAATCACACAAAAATTATTATTATTTTTTTTTTTTTTTTAATTATATATGCATTTTTTTTTTTTTTTTTTTTATATATTCCCCCCACCACACCTCCGGTCCATAAGTTCATGGCTAACTGAAAACAAAAAACCCGGTCCATATAATTTTATGCCCTTTTCACAGCAAAAAATTTTTCTCTTCAGGTCCTGGGTCCATGGCAAGTTTCCTGCCCACTGCCCTTCAAACATCTTTCTTTCTCCACACCCCACCCCCCAGACAACCCCCACCCAACCTAACTATACCCCCACATACTATATCTACGACACTAGACAATCAAAAACAAAACACGTTATAATAACATACAATACACTCAATATAATACATATACAAAATACATCTACAATGTATCAATACATGCATAACTACTTAATAATCTTAATTTATCCTTTCATTACCCATTTTTACAAGGCCCAAGTTCGGTGCCTTAAGCCTCAATATCCATCTTTATTTTATACAAAACAAAAAGCTACATTGTGTCATGCAATAGCCCACCACCAGGAGACTGGAGCCCTAAGAGGCCTTGTCCCTTACCAATCACACATTCATCCTGTCCCTCATCAACTAAAACTGTCCCTACTTCTTTCCCTAACCGACTGTCCCTATCTATCCCTATCTATCCCTAGTCTACCTAACTTAACTTAACTAACTCTCTATCTGTCCCTCACTACTGACCCTCCCTGACCCTATCTGCCCCTACTTCTCTCCCTCAACACCCACACCACCTTATGCTGTCCCTACCACCATTCACACACAGAACTTTCCCTTGAGTGTGTTTTTAAAAGGAAAGCCCTCCAAAGCCAAGAGGCCTTCCTCACACCCAACCTCTCGAACTCCAAAGAACGCACCTTCCCCAGGTCACCCAAGATGTTACTAACCACCTCATCCGGGGGAGGGCTTTTTCTGCTGCGTCGAAACTAAACACCGTGCATTCCACGTGTAAAACCTGACCACTACGCTAACTAAGAATAAAGTGCTACGCTCTCGGCCACCCAGGGATCTGAACGCCCCATAGACCCACTCGGCGTAGGAAAGGGACGCTAGCCGCGGCCAACGTATGGAAGCACCCACCCTGTTGTAAACCTCTGCATTAAAGGGACACTGAAGGAGGAAGTGCTCCATGCTTTCCAGCACGTCGCCACACTCCTCACGAGGACAACCCCGATCATACGGAGTTCCTGTACTTCAAGTTGTCCTTACATACAGTCTCCCGTGAAAGCAGCGCCAGGACAAGTCCCAAAACTTCGTGGGGATCCGCTCTGAATTTAAAAGCCCGAGCCCCACCTCCAGATCCCAGCCTGGGCAATCCCTGAGGACCAGGGGCTTCTGGAAATGGGTCAACAGAACCCTTCTGTCAAGACATTGTCTCGACATGGTCCTGATTTCCCTCATTTCCAGACCCCACCGGCGGATTACCTTCAGAACCGGGGTAGCGTAAGCCGGAAGATGTCCGTGAGGTGTACGGATGATCCTTCACTTGCCCTCCTGTCTCCCACTCCTGGAAGAAGGGCCGAAACCAACCCCTGCAGGAGAATACCCACGGAGGAGCCCTCTCTAGCCAGAGGTTGGAAACATTGGCTTTAAGAAAGGTGTTCACTAAGAACACTACTGGGTTGACCATACCCAACCCACCTAGTCTCCTCGTACGGTACGTGACCTCTCTCTTGATTAGGTTGAGCCTATTCCCCCATAACAGCTGGAAGAACAGGCTGTAAACCCGTGTCCAAAGAGGTTCTGGCAAGATGCACACACTGCCCAGGTAAATTAACAAGGGAAGCAGAAAGCCTTTAGCCAAGCTAACCCTTTCCTCAGGGTTAAAGACCAACCCTTCCACTGGTCCACCTTTTGGGCGGCAATCTTGAGTCTGCCCTCCCAATTTTGCTGGGGATAGTCCCCCGGGACCAAATTCGATGCCTAGAATTTTGGCGGAGGCCTGGGGCTCTGGAAGGGTGCCCGGGAGATCAAAACTAGGATCTCCCCCCCAGCCAGAGACTCTCACACTTTTCCCGGTTGATCATGGACCCAGATGCCTCCGAGTAACGCACGACCTCGGACATGACCCAATCCGCCTCCCCTCTCGAGGATACGAAAAGGGAAACATCGTCAGCGTACGCCACCACCCTCAGAGGGGGCCCAGAGCCTGCCTGGTCCATCCCGACTCCCACCAACGGTCCACGATCTACCCTCCTCAGGAAGGGATCGATCGCGAACGCGTATAAAAGTGGGCTCAGAGGACAGCCCTGACGGACCCCAGAACCCACCTCAAAAGGGCGCCCCGACCAACCGTTCACGAGCGGGAAAGTCTCAGCCCCTTGGTACAAGATCTCTAGCCAATTTACAAACCTCCCAGGCAGACCGTACCTTAAAAGGACAGACCAGAGGTACTCATGGTTAACCCGGTCAAAGGCTTTTGCTTGGTCTAATGACAGTAGATACCCCTTCCAGTGACCTGCCCTACCCTGTTCCACTGCCTCTCGGACACCGAGCACAGCACTAAAGGTGCTGCGGCCTGGAACAGAGCAGTGCTGGGCCTCCGAAAGGAGCCGGGGTGCAAACTTGACCAGCCGGTTAAACAACAACCTTCGCCAGAACCTTCCGGTCCGTATTGAGAAGCGCTATGGGATGCCAATTCTCAATACGGGACGAGTCTTTACCCTTTGACAGAATAATCAGGCTGACCTCCTCATTGAACCGGGAAGAGTACCCGAGGAAAGACACTCATTAAACACCCCAGTCAAGAGGGGGACCAAGGAGTCCCTAAAGGTCTTATAAAATTCGGATGTTAAGCCATCCGGACCTGGCGATTTTTTGGGCCGAAGCCCATCAATGGCCAGTCTCACTTCCTCTTCCTGATTGCTTCTGCCAAAACACCAAGAGAGGGATCATCCCCTGGCTCAGGGATGGTTTCAGCCAGGAAAGCCGACATCTCATCCCGATCTAGATCCCTCTTTCCCAAGAGGTGTGAGTAAAAGGACCTGACCACCTCCAGGATCCCTGATTTGGATCTGTTCAGGACCCCGTACTATCGATCAGTCCTGTCACCATTTTACAATTCACTGACATCTTACAGTTCCTGTAGGGGTCGGGTGAGCGGTACTTCCCGAAATCCCTCTCAAAAACCAAAGATGTGTGCCTATCATACTGACACCTCTTAAGCAAAGACTTCACTCTGGAGATTTCCTCACGGTCACCTCCAGTCGAGACGAGCTGCTCGAGTTTCCTCCCCAGAGCCTGATACAAGCATGCCTGTTCAGACTCCTGAGGCTCGAGAGCTTGCGGAAGAACCCCGCCACCCGCTTTTTGAAGATCTCCCACCACTCTGACTTACTACTACAGAGATCCAAAAGCGGTACCTGGCTCTGGAAGAAAATCCTCGAAGGATTGTCTCACATTCGCTTCTTCCAGCATGGACGAATTCAGCTTCCACAGCCCTCTTCCCATCCGGGGAGTTTCTGCAACATTCAGAGAAAAGAAAATTAGACAGTGATCGGAGAACTCCACCTCAACGGCGGACACAGCAGAAAAGATGGCATCCTCCTTTAAAAAAAACCTGTCTATTCTAGATCTACAGCTACCCCTATGATAGGTGAAACCCCCGTGACCTGGGGTGTGGCCGGATGGGACATCCACCAGGCGAGCTTCACTGGCTATGCTATTGAGCGTGATACTGTCATAAGGCAGGCGATCTCCAGGACCCCCCGATCACGGGACCTCGTAATGGTGTTGAAGTCCCCACCGAAGACCACCTGCCGGCTTGTAAAAAGAAAGGGCTTAATCCTCAGGAAGAGACATTTCGGTCCCACTTTGATTGTGGACCATAGATGTTTATGAGCCGTAGCTCTTGTCCCCTCATGAAGACGTCAAGGACCAGGCACCTCCCCATTTCTAGCTCGATCACTCGTCTGCATTCCACATCTGCAGTCTTAAAGAGGACTGCCACCACCGCTATACGGCTCGGCCGCAAGAGACCAGTATGAGGGCCCGTACCTCCACTCTCTCGTGCTTTATGTATGGCCCCCATGTCAGTTAGTCTGGTCTCCTGCAAAAATAAAATTTCAGCCTCAATTCGGGTGAGAAAATCAAAGGCCGTAAATCTAGCCGCATCTGACTTAATGCTGGCGACATTAATGGACGCCAGCATCAACGGAGCGAGTTCAGCCATCATGAGTGATCAAGCTCGACGGCCTTCTTCTTACCCACCCCACTCCCACCACCCTCTGGGGAGGAGTCGGAACCTTTCCTTTTTAAGGTGGACGATGTGTCCATTCCTCCTCCCCTGGTGTCCTCACCTCCGGACTCCAGGTCTGTCCCCCTTGGAGAAAACAACGTCCCCCAAGGGTTGGACTCCGCCATCCCCTAAAAGACCCCCCGATGCGCCCCGGTCCCCTGCCTCGTCCGGCGACTCTTTAGCAGAGTCCTCAAGGGCCTGGAACCGGTTGGAGAGTGTGATCAGAGGGGAACGGTGGGCACTTCCGTTGGTACCCTCACGGTCGGGGGTGGGGGGGATTTGGAAGACTTATTCAGCCTCTTCCTCCCCCTCCTGTTGTTGCGCTTTTTTCCACCCTTTGATATTGTAGGCTGCTCTAAGATTTCCTCATCAACACTTTCATACTGAGAGGAGTTGTCTGAGTCAGCCGCTTTATCCTCCCTCTCCATCCTCCTGATCTCCTCGTTCACCGCTTCCTCCCCCAGGGCCTCAGAGGCTTTAGCCACCAACCCAGAGGGAGGAGCAGGCATCACCCCGGTTACCCGAGGCTCCACCTGCTCCTTACCCCCTGGCGAGCCGCCTGCCTCCGCTGATATGAGGGGCCTCTAGTGACTTTGCCTTTCCTCACTGGCCCCTCAGCCCCCTCCCCGCCACCACTGCCCGCCGCGACAGAGGAAGCCCCGCCGGAGGTTTCCCCCCACGGTCTCCCCCACCGGGCCCGCAGCAGTATTGGAGAAGGAGCGAGGGCAGCGGCTATACGGGTGACCTAAGTCACCACACAGGTTGCACCGAATGTCCCTACACGCAGCGGCGAGATGGCCCACCCGCCACACAAGGCACATTTCTGCACCTTGCAGCTTGCGCTGAAGTGGCGGGGATCGCCGCACTTGTGACAAACCTTCGGCTGCCCCTGGTAGAAGATCAGGATCCTGTCCCTTCCCAGGAATGCCGAGGAAGGGATGTGGGTGACCGTATCGCCTGAGACCTTCAACTTAACCATGAAGGTCCAGCCCCCCGACCAAATACCAAACTCGTCCCTGTTCTTTTTTGGGACCTCAGTGACTTCCCCATACCGGGAAAGCCACGTCATTATGTCCACGCCTGAGAGTGACTCGTTACATGTCACCACGGTCACTCTCTTGACGGAATTTTGGCGAGACACCGCCTGTACGACGAAGCCTCGCCATCCGGGCTCCCCTTTCAACAGCTCATAATTTGACCAGAAGAGCTCAGCCCCTCTGGCCGAACAAAGCTGATGTCAAAGAAACGGGCTGATGTGGGATGGATCAGGGCAAAGATGTCATCTGCCCTGAAGCCCATCTTCAGGAGGAGCTCCACCACCCTACTCCTGGGTGGGCAAGCTTCACTGCCCCCCCACCGAAGACGGACCACATTCCTCCTTACCAGCCCTTGCCCGGCTGTTGGAGAGACCAGACAGTCCCTCCCTCTCTTCTCTCTTGGAAGGCGGCTCTAAACCATGTCTCTCTATCCAGAAAGACAAGTCCACCGTCCTCCCCCCTACAATTATCGACCTTTCTCCCCTTTTGAGGGCCTCCAGAAACGGCGGTGCAAAACGCCGTCCCGGAGTCCAGAGGTGAGGAGACCCCCTGAGAACCCCCCCGGGAGCCCCCCCTACCCCAGCCGTGACCCCCGCATATGAACGCCTGGGAGCCACGGCTGGGGAGGCAGATGGACCAGCCTTACCCCACTCACACTTGCTCCCACATTCACACCTGCATCCACCCTGGCATTCACTCCCAACTCACTCCCCATTCATACCACCCTCGCCATCACTCACACCTCCATGCACCACCTCCGCAAACAGTTCTTCAAAAATGTCACTCGCACCATCACTATCATCCTCACTATCCATACTATCCATATAATTCAATTATTTATATTATTTACATTATTATTTACATCATTTACATTGCCTACATTGCCTTTAGCCTTGCTTGTAGCTTTGTAGCTTTCAACATCTCCTGCTGGGGCCCTGGCTGGATAATGATGTCTTTGTCTTCATTTTTTTTCCCTCTACCCAGGAGTGCCACTGCCCCTTTAAATGCACCAGAGCAGAGTGCACTTAGTACACCCTGCCTGGGCTCAGGAGCAGCAGCAGCTCCTGGGCTCTCTGGAACCACATTTTTTTTTTTTCTCTTTTTTTTTTTCCTGTGCTTCCTAGGGCAGGGACGGATCTTGCCACCGCTCCCTGCCCTCCACACACCTCCCCCGCCGGCTTTACCTGGAGCGCCGGAGCCCCCGCACCACCAGATGACGGTAAGTGGGTTGGGGACCCCGACAACCCCCTACCAGCTTTTGGGGCTGCAGACCCGATGGTATGGGTGGGCAGGACAGAGGGCGGCGGACCCGCCGAGGCCACGCCCCCCCCACCGGCCACAGTCACTCCAGGCTGGGCAGCAGCCCCTTGCGAGGCCATGCCCACCCCAGATGACACGGGCACAGTGGGCGGAGCCACGGCCGCCGAGGCCACGCCCCCCCGCCGGCCCACAGTCACTCCAGGCTGGGCAGCAGCCCCTTGCGAGGCCACGCCCACCCCAGATGACACGGGCACAGTGGGCGGAGCCACGGCCGCAGAGGCCACGCCCCCCCCGCCGGCCCACAGTCACTCCAGGCCGGGCAGCAGCCCCTTGCGAGGCCACCCCCACCCCAGATGACCCGGGCACAGCGGGCGGAGCCACGGCCGCCGAGGCCACGCCCCCCCCCGCCGGCTACAGCCCCTCCAGGCTGGGCAGCAGCCCCTTGCGAGGCCACACCCACCCCAGATGATGCGAGCACGGCGGGCGGGACTTCAGTCAGGGAGAGCACGCCCCCCCTGCATGCCTCTGCAGATAGGGCAACATTCAGGGAGGCCACGCCCCCCCACAGGCCTTCACTACCGCTCTGTACCCACCCCCTGCTGTAGGCAAGGCTGGCCACTCCCCTTCGGCATCCAGTGGTGGCGGGGTCCCCCGCACGGACCCCTTTTGGGGTCTACGTGCCGAGTGCCCCGGCTTCACCACGGTCGCCTCCAGGGGAGCTACCAACTCCTTGCAGGTCTTTAATTGCTGCTTTACAGCAGTATCTGCGCCCCTTCTATGCTTCTGGACCCCCATAAGTGATCCAGACTTAACGGATCCGTTCGTGGGGGGCCCAGAAGCTGCTCTCACCGCAATTGGAGATGCGGCCCTGGCTTTACCTTTACCAGGTGCTGGGCCAGCCCCCCCTGCCACCGGGGACTGAGCCCAAGCACCCCCACTAACGCCACCATTACCAGTACCAGCACCGATCTCCATATCGCTGCCTGAATCCGAACTGCCACCACCAGAAGTGTCAGCAAGACCCAGGCAGACTTTACTCTCCCCGCTCCCTTGCACCGGACCCACCACAGGGCCCGGGCTGGGGTGGGCAGCGGGTTCCACACAGCGGGACTGGGGGGCCCCGGAAAGAGGGACAAAAACAAGCTTCTCCTCCACCACTTGCTTCGCCTTACGCCTTCTTCCCCTCTTCCCAGTTGCCTCATCCTCAAGGCAGACCTCGTCCCCAAACAACAGCGTGCCAAACCGTGCCGGGGACTCAATCTGCCTCACTTGCTGTAGGATGAGGCAGCCCCCCTTGTTATTTCTCCCGCTCCCTCCATCCTCCCCCTCACTCCCACTTTCCTCCATGTCACTGGAGTCCGGTGGGAGAGCCACTTGTTCGGGGCTATCCCGCTGTGTGATACCTGGGAGCTTTTACCCACCAGGTCCTGGGCGCTCTTACTCACCAGGTCCTGGGCGCTCTTACTCACCAGGTCCCCAGGTGGAGCTGGCGCAGATGTTCCGCCATCTTCCTCCTCCTCGTCCTCCACCTGGCTGGAGCCTCCTGACCCCCAGGAGACCCCCCGGTCATGGCTCTGAACCGGTCATCGTTCTTTAACTTCTCCTCGAAGGGGCCGCTTCCCTCCAGGATGATCTTCCTCCTCTCCTCCAGTGCTCTTATCTCCCCCTTCAGCTTTCCGACCGTGGCAGATACCTCCGCTCTCTTTGAGGCAGGGAGCCGATTTTTTGCTGTCACTCGGGCTCCCCTCAACCTCTCCCGGAGTATCCTCAGCTGCTTAGCTGCCTCCTCATACTCACAGAGGTGGGCATGGATGCGGAGGCATAGATGGTGGACGGCTCTCCCGCAGCCTTGGAGCCCCAGATATTAAGGGGGGCTCCTGCCGCACCTCTGCCTGCAGCCTCCTCACCGGGAGAAGGAGATGCCACGGCCCCGGCTTCAGGGGTCCTGGATCCTGGAGCCTTGCGGCCCCCGGTATCTTCCTCCTATTCATCCCCGGGACTGGCTTGCTGTAGCGTGGGCCTCTAGATGTTATGTGAGGCCCCCCACCCCCAGCTAGCTTGCCGGGGGGTGGGAGCCAGGGGCACAGCCCCGACGCTCAGTCCCAGGGAAAGTCTCTCTCTGCCTGGGAAGGGGCAGGTAGCAGTCCAGATAGAGAAAAAAAAAAATCCTCCTTCCCAGGCACTTAGCTCCTAGCAGCCTTGCTCTCTGCTTCCACCACCAGCAACCACACCTCCAGCAACCACACCTCTCCACTTCCTGGGTGGAGCTGAAACTCTTTTTTATTAAAATATACAAACAACATACAACATAACACATATTAAAATCAAAATCAAACTACTTCCATGACCACGTTATACCATAAATAAATATACCAAAAAGAAACGTTTTAAAGGAAAAAACAAGGAACCAGTTCAAATCCACTTCTTCTTCGCCATCTTCCAAAGTCCTACTTTATAGGTCCTTTAGAACTTTCCAGCTCTCTTCAGGGACCCCCAGCAGAAACCTTCTTCAATGAAAAAAAAGGGAAAAGAAAAGGAAACAAAATCATATTCCATTTACCATTCACAACACATTCATACCTCATTCACCCCCCATTCACACCTATTTACATATTTACATAATTTACAAAAGACTATTACACAACATTCTGGCCCATTGCCTCCAACAAAAATTATGCCATTCTGGCCTAACAACTCCCTTAAATTCGCTAACCCCTAATACAAATCACACAAAAATTATTTTTTTTTTTTTTTTTAATATATATGCATTTTTTTTTTATTTTTTTATTTTTATATATTCCCCCACCACACCTCCGGTCCATAAGTTCATGGCCTACTGAAAACAAAAAACCCGGGTCCATATAATGTTTATGCCCTTTTCACAGCAAAAAATTTTCTTTCAGGTCCGTGGGTCCATGGCAAGATTTTCCTGCCCATGCCCTTCAAACATCTCTTTCTCCACACCCCAACCCCCCAACAATCCCCACCCAACCTAACTATACCCCCACATACTACTATTCTACAGACACTCAGACAATCAAAACAAAACACGTTATATATAACAATACAATACGCTCAATATAATACATATACAAAATACAATCTACAATGTTATCAATACATGCATAACTACTTAACTAATCTTAATTTTTTTTCATTTCCTTTTACAAGGCCCAAGTTCGGTGCTTGTAAGCCTCAATATCCATTCTTTATTTTATTTACAAAACAAAAAGCTACATTGTGTCATGCAATAGCCCACCACCAGGAGACTGGAGCCTAAGAGGCCTTGTCCTTACCACCCACACATTCATCCTGTCCCTATCAACTAAAACTGTCCCTACTTCTTTCCCTAACCGACTGTCCCTATCTATCCCTATCTATCCCTATCTACCTAACTTAACTTACTAACTCTCTATCTGTCCCTCCTACTGACCCTCCCTGACCCTATCTAGCCCTACTTCTCTCCCTCAACACCCACACCACCTTATGCTGTCCCTACCACCATTCACACACAGAACTTTCCCTTGAGTGTGTTTTAAAAGGAAAGCCCCTCCAAAGCCAAGAGGCCTTCCTCACACCCAACCTCTCGAACTCCAAAGAACGCACCTTCCCCAGGTCACCCAAGATGTTACTAACCACCTCATCCCGGGGAGGGCTTTCTGCTGCGTCGAAACTAAACACCGTGCATTCCACGTGTAAAACCTGACCACTACGCTAACTAGAATAAAGTGCTCCGCTCTCGGCCACCCAGGGATCTGAACGCCCCATAGACCCACTCGGCGTAGGAAAGGGACGCTAGCCGCGGCCAACGTATGGAAGCACCCACCCTGTTGTAAACCTCTGCATTAAAGGGACACTGAAGGAGGAAGTGCTCCATGCTTTCCAGCACGTCGCCACACTCCTCACGAGGACAACCCCGATCATCGGAGTTCCTGTACTTCAAGTTGTCCCTTACATACAGTCTCCCGTGAAAGCAGCGCCAGGACAAGTCCCAAAACTTCGTGGGGATCCGCTCTGAATTTAAAAGCCCGAGCCCCACCTCCAGATCCCAGCTGGGCAATCCCTGAGGACCAGGGGCTTCTGGAAATGGGTCAACAGAACCCTTCTGTCAAGACATTGTCTCGACATGGTCCTGATTTCCCTCATTTCCAGACCCCACCGGCGGATTACCTTCAGAACCGGGGTAGCGTAAGCCGGAAGATGTCCGTGAGGTGTACGGAGATCCTTCACTTGCCCTCCTGTCTCCCACTCCTGGAAGAAGGGCCGAAACCAACCCTGCAGGAGAATACCCACGGAGGAGCCCTCTCTAGCCAGAGGTTGGAAACATTGGCTTTAAGAAAGGTGTTCACTAAGAACACTACTGGGTTGACCATACCCAACCCACCTAGTCTCCTCGTACGGTACGTGACCTCTCTCTTGATTAGGTTGAGCCTATTCCCCATAACAGCTGGAAGAACAGGCTGTAAACCCGTGTCCAAAGAGGTTCTGGCAAGATGCACACACTGCCCAGGTAAATTAACAAGGGAAGCAGAAAGCCTTTAGCCAAGCTAACCCTTTCCCTCAGGGTTAAAGACCAACCCTTCCACTGGTCCACCTTTTGGGCGGCAATCTTGAGTCTGCCCTCCCAATTTTGCTGGGGATAGTCCCCGGGACCAAATTCGATGCCTAGAATTTTGGCGGAGGCCTGGGGCTCTGGAAGGGTGCCCGGGAGATCAAAACTAGGATCTCCCCTCCCAGCCAGAGACTCTCACACTTTTCCCGGTTGATCATGGACCCAGATGCCTCCGAGTAACGCACGACCTCGGACATGACCCAATCCGCCTTCCCTCTCGAGGATACGAAAAGGGAAACATCGTCGCGTACGCCACCACCCTCAGAGGGGGCCCAGAGCCTGCCTGGTCCATCCCGACTCCCACCAACGGTCCACGATCTACCCTCCTCAGGAAGGGATCGATCGCGAACGCGTATAAAAGTGGGCTCAGAGGACAGCCCTGACGGACCCCAGAACCCACCTCAAAAGGGCGCCCCGACCAACCGTTCACGAGCGGGAAAGTCTCAGCCCCTTGGTACAAGATCTCTAGCCAATTTACAAACCTCCCAGGCAGACCGTACCTTAAAAGGACAGACCAGAGGTACTCATGGTTAACCCGGTCAAAGGCTTTTGCTTGGTCTAATGACAGTAGATACCCCTTCCAGTGACCTGCCCTACCCTGTTCCACTGCCTCTCGGACACCGAGCACAGCACTAAAGGTGCTGCGGCCTGGAACAGAGCAGTGCTGGGCCTCCGAAAGGAGCCGGGGTGCAAACTTGACCAGCCGGTTAAACAACACCTTCGCCAGAACCTTCCGGTCCGTATTGAGAAGCGCTATGGGACGCCAATTCTCAATACGGGACGAGTCTTTACCCTTTGACAGAATAATCAGGGCTGACCTCCTCATTGAACCGGGAAGAGTACCCGAGGAAAGACACTCATTAAACACCCCAGTCAAGAGGGGGACCAAGGAGTCCCTAAAGGTCTTATAAAATTCGGATGTTAAGCCATCCGGACCTGGCGATTTTTTGGGCCGAAGCCCATCAATGGCCAGTCTCACTTCCTCTTCCCTGATTGCTTCTGCCAAAACACCAAGAGAGGGATCATCCCCTGGCTCAGGGATGGTTTCAGCCAGGAAAGCCGACATCTCATCCCGATCTAGATCCCTCTTTCCCAAGAGGTGTGAGTAAAAGGACCTGACCACCTCCAGGATCCCTGATTTGGATCTGTTCAGGGACCCCGTACTATCGATCAGTCCTGTCACCATTTTACAATTCACTGACATCTTACAGTTCCTGCAGGGGTGGGTGAGCGGTACTTCCCGAAATCCCTCTCAAAAACCAAAGATGTGTGCCTATCATACTGACACCTCTTAAGCAAAGACTTCACTCTGGAGATTTCCTCACGGTCACCTCCAGTCGAGACGAGCTGCTCGAGTTTCCTCCCCAGAGCCTGATACAAGCAATGCCTGTTCAACTCCTGAGGCTCGAGAGCTTGCGGAAGAACCCCGCCACCCGCTTTTTGAAGATCTCCCACCACTCTGACTTACTACTACAGAGATCCAAAAGCGGTACCTGGCTCTGAAGAAAATCCTCGAAGGATTGTCTCACATTCGCTTCTTCCAGCAGGGACGAATTCAGCTTCCACAGCCCTCTTCCCATCCGGGGAGTTTCTGCAACATTCAGAGAAAAGAAAATTAGACAGTGATCGGAGAACTCCACCTCAACGGCGGACACAGCAGAAAAGATGGCATCCTCCTTTAAAAAAAACCTGTCTATTCTAGATCTACAGCTACCCCTATGATAGGTGAAACCCCCGTGACCTGGGGTGTGCCGGATGTGGACATCCACCAGGCGAGCTTCACTGGCTATGCTATTGAGCGTGATACTGTCATAAGGCAGGCGATCTCCAGGACCCCCCGATCACGGGACCTCGTAATGGTGTTGAAGTCCCCACCGAAGACCACCTGCCGGCTTGTAAAAAGAAAGGGCTTAATCCTCAGGAAGAGACATTTCCGGTCCCACTTTGATTGTGGACCATAGATGTTTATGAGCCGTAGCTCTTGTCCCCTCATGAAGACGTCAAGGACCAGGCACCTCCCCATTTCTAGCTCGATCACTCGTCTGCATTCCACATCTGCAGTCTTAAAGAGGACTGCCACCCCGCTATACGGCTCGGCCGCAAGAGACCAGTATGAGGGCCCGTACCTCCACTCTCTCCGTGCTTTATGTATGGCCCCCATGTCAGTTAGTCTGGTCTCCTGCAAAAATAAAATTTCAGCCTCAATTCGGGTGAGAAAATCAAAGGCCGTAAATCTAGCCGCATCTGACTTAATGCTGGCGACATTAATGGACGCCAGCGTCAACGGAGCGAGTTCAGCCATCATGAGTGATCAAGCTCGACGGCCTTCTTCTTACCCACCCCACTCCCACCACCCTCTGGGGAGGAGTCGGAACCTTTCCTTTTTAAGGTGGACGATGTGTCCATTCCTCCTCCCCTGGTGTCCTCACCTCCGGACTCCAGGTCTGTCCCCCCCTTGGAGAAACAACGTCCCCCAAGGGTTGGACTCCGCCATCCCCTAAAAGACCCCCCGATGCCGCCCCCGGTCCCCTGCCCTCGTCCGGCACTCTTTAGCAGAGTCCTCAAGGGCCTGGAACCGGTTGGGAGGTGTGATCAGAGGGGGAACGGTGGGCACTTCCGTTGGTACCCTCACGGTCGGGGGTGGGGGGGATTTGGAAGACTTATTCAGCCTCTTCCTCCCCCTCCTGTTGTTGCGCTTTTTTCCACCCTTTGATATTGTAGGCTGCTCTAAGATTTCCTCATCAACACTTTCATACTGAGAGGAGTTGTCTGAGTCAGCCGCTTTATCCTCCCTCTCCATCCTCCTGATCTCCTCGTTCACCGCTTCCTCCCCCAGGGCCTCAGAGGCTTTAGCCACCAACCCAGAGGGAGGAGCAGGCATCACCCCGGTTACCCGAGGCTCCACCTGCTCCTTACCCTCCTGGCGAGCCGCCTGCCTCCGCTGATATGAGGGGCCTCTAGTGACTTTGCCTTTCCTCACTGGCCCCTCAGCCCCCTCCCCGCCCACCCTGCCCGCCGCGACAGAGGAACCCCGCCGGAGGTTCTCCCCCCACCGGGCCCGCAGCAGTATTGGAGAAGGAGCGAGGGCAGCGGCTATACGGGTGACCAAGTCACCACACAGGTTGCACCGAATGTCCCTACACTGCAGCGGCGAGATGGCCCACCCCGCCACACAAGGCACATTTCTGCACCTTGCAGCTTGCGCTGAAGTGGCGGGGATCCCGCACTTGTGACAAACCTTCGGCTGCCCCTGGTAGAAGATCAGGATCCTGTCCCTTCCCAGGAATGCCGAGGAAGGGATGTGGGTGACCGTATCGCCTGAGACCTTCAACTTAACCATGAAGGTCCAGCCCCCCGACCAAATACCAAACTCGTCCCTGTTCTTTTTTGGGACCTCAGTGACTTCCCCATACCGGGAAAGCCACGTCATTATGTCCACGCCTGAGAGTGACTCGTTACATGTCACCACGGTCACTCTCTTGACGGAATTTTGGCGAGACACCGCCTGTACGACGAACCTCGCCATCCGGGCTCCCCTTTCACCAGCTCATAATTTGACCAGAAGAGCTCAAGCCCCTCTGGCCGAACAAAGCTGATGTCAAAGAAACGGGCTGATGTGGGATGGATCAGGGCAAAGATGTCATCTGCCTGAAGCCCATCTTCAGGAGGAGCTCCACCACCCTACTCCTGGGTGGGCAAGCTTCACTGCCCCCCCACCGAAGACGGACCACATTCCTCCTTACCAGCCCTTGCCCGGCTGTTGGGAGAGACCAGACAGTCCCTCCCTCTCTTCTCTCTTGGAAGGCGGCATAAACCATGTCTCTCTATCCAGAAAGACAAGTCCACCGTCCTCCCCTCTACAATTATCGACCTTTCTCCCCTTTTGAGGGCCTCCAGGAAACGGCGGTGCAAAACGCCGTCCCCGGAGTCCAGAGGTGAGGAGACCCCCTGAGAACCCCCCCGGGAGCCCCCCTACCCCCAGCCGTGACCCCCGCATATGAACGCCTGGGAGCCACGGCTGGGGAGGCAGATGGACCAGCCCTTACCCCACTCACACTTGCTCCCACATTCACACCTGCATCCACCCTGGCATTCACTCCCAAACTCACTCCCCCATTCATACCACCCTCGCCATCACTCACACCTCCATGCACCACCTCCGCAAACAGTTCTTCAAAAATGTCACTCGCACCATCACTATCATCCTCACTATCCATACTATCCATATAATTCAAATTATTTATATTATTTACATTATTATTTACATCATTTACATTGCCTACATTGCCTTTAGCCTTGCTTGTAGCTTTGTGGCTTTCAACATCTCCTGCTGGGGGCCCTGACTGGATAAATGTCTTTGTTTCTTCTTTTTTTTCCCTCTACCCAGGAGTGCCACTGCCCCTTTAAATGCACCAGAGCAGAGTGCACTTAGTACACCCTGCCTGGGCTCAGGAGCAGCAGCAGCTCCTGGGCTCTCTGGAACCACATTTTTTTTTTTTTTCTTTTTTTTTTTTCCTGTGCTTCCTAGGGCAGGGACGGATCTTGCCACCGCTCCCTGCCCTCCACACACCTCCCCCGCCGGCTTTACCTGGAGCGCCGAGTCCCCGCACCACCAGATGACGGTAAGTGGGTTGGGGACCCCGACAACTCCCTACCGCTTTTGGGGCTGCAGACCCGATGGTATGGGTGGGCAGGACAGAGGGCGGCGGACCCGCTGAGGCCACGCCCCCCCCACCGGCCACAGTCACTCCAGGCTGGGCAGCAGCCCCTTGCGAGGCCATGCCCACCCCAGATGACACGGGCACAGTGGGCGGAGCCACGGCCGCCGAGGCCACGCCCCCCGCCGGCCCACAGTCACTCCAGGCTGGGCAGCAGCCCCTTGCGAGGCCACGCCCACCCAGATGACACTGGGCACAGGGGCGGAGCCACGGCCGCCGAGGCCACGCCCCCCGCCGGCCCACAGTCACTCCAGGCGGGCAGCAGCCCCTTGCGAGGCCACCCCCACCCCAGATGACCCGGGCACAGCGGGCGGAGCCACGGCCGCCGAGAGCCCCCCCCCCCGCCGGCTACAGCCCCTCCAGGCTGGGCAGCAGCCCCTTGCGAGGCCACACCCACCCCAGATGATGCGAGCACGGCGGGCGGGACTTCAGTCAGGGAGAGCACGCCCCCCCTGCATGCCTCTGCAGACAGGGCAACATTCAGGGAGGCCACGCCCCCCCACAGGCCTTCACTACCGCTCTGTACCCACCCCCTGCTGTAGGCAAGGCTGGCCACTCCCCTTCGGCATCCAGTGGTGGCGGGGTCCCCCGCACGGACCCCTTTTGGGGTCTACGTGCCGAGTGCCCCGGCTTCACCACGGTCGCCTCCAGGGGAGCTACCAACTCCTTGCAGGTCTTTAATTGCTGCTTTACAGCAGTATCTGCGCCCCTTCTATGCTTCTGGACCCCCATAAGTGATCCAGACTTAACGGATCCGTTCGTGGGGGGCCCAGAAGCTGCTCTCACCGCAATTGGAGATGCGGCCCTGGCTTTACCTTTACCAGGTGCTGGGCCAGCCCCCCCTGCCACCGGGGACTGAGCCCAAGCACCCCCACTAACGCCACCATTACCAGTACCAGCACCGATCTCCATATCGCTGCCTGAATCCGAACTGCCACCACCAGAAGTGTCAGCAAGACCCAGGCAGACTTTACTCTCCCCGCTCCCTTGCACCGGACCCACCACAGGGCCCGGGCTGGGGTGGGCAGCGGGTTCCACACAGCGGGACTGGGGGGCCCCGGAAAGAGGGACAAAAACAAGCTTCTCCTCCACCACTTGCTTCGCCTTACGCCTTCTTCCCCTCTTCCCAGTTGCCTCATCCTCAAGGCAGACCTCGTCCCCAAACAACAGCGTGCCAAACCGTGCCGGGGACTCAATCTGCCTCACTTGCTGTAGGATGAGGCAGCCCCCCTTGTTATTTCTCCCGCTCCCTCCATCCTCCCCCTCACTCCCACTTTCCTCCATGTCACTGGAGTCCGGTGGGAGAGCCACTTGTTCGGGGGCTATCCCGCTGTGCGATACCTGGGAGCTTTTACCCACCAGGTCCTGGGCGCTCTTACTCACCAGGTCCTGGGCGCTCTTACTCACCAGGTCCCCAGGTGGAGCTGGCGCAGATGTTCCGCCATCTTCCTCCTCCTCGTCCTCCACCTGGCTGGAGCCTCCTGACCCCCCAGGAGACCCCCCGGTCATGGCTCTGAACCGGTCATCGTTCTTTAACTTCTCCTCGAAGGGGCCGCTTCCCTCCAGGATGATCTTCCTCCTCTCCTCCAGTGCTCTTATCTCCCCCTTCAGCTTTCCGACCGTGGCAGATACCTCCGCTCTCTTTGAGGCAGGGAGCCGATTTTTTGCTGTCACTCGGGCTCCCCTCAACCTCTCCCGGAGTATCCTCAGCTGCTTAGCTGCCTCCTCATACTCACAGAGGTGGGCATGGATGCGGGAGGCATAGATGGTGGACGGCTCTCCCGCAGCCTTGGAGCCCCAGATATTAAGGGGGGCTCCTGCCGCACCTCTGCCTGCAGCCTCCTCACCGGGAGAAGGAGATGCCACGGCCCCGGCTTCAGGGGTCCTGGATCCTGGAGCCTTGCGGCCCCCCGGTATCTTCCTCCTATTCATCCCCGGGACTGGCTTGCTGTAGCGTGGGCCTCTAGATGTTATGTGAGGCCCCCACCCCCAGCTAGCTTGCGGGGGGTGGGAGCCAGGGGCACAGCCCCGACGCTCAGTCCCAGGGAAAGTCTCTCTCTGCCTGGGAAGGGGCAGGTAGCAGTCCAGATAGAGAAAAAAAAAAAAATCCTCCTTCCCAGGCACTTAGCTCCTAGCAGCCTTGCTCTCTGCTTCCACCACCAGCAACCACACCTCCAGCAACCACACCTCTCCACTTCCTGGGTGGAGCTGAAACCACCGCAGCTGCTGGCATGAGACTTGCCCTCCAATAGATCCTTGTAAAAGGATTTAAAGTGTACTCATTCAAATTAGAGAGACAATTTAAATTAAAAAGATTAGACCTGCCTCCACCGCAGGGGGGCTCGCTCGACCCACCAGCGGACAGGTACCAGTATTGGGAGAGGGGGCTGGCCGTCAGGGTCCACCGCAGCTCTGGTACAAACCCGGCGACACGCAGGTCGCACGGGCAGGAACGGACTGGCTGTGTCTGCTTCGCACTTTTTTGGTTTTAGAAGGGCATGGCATGCCTATATCTATGTCTCCCCCTCATTTTACTCCTCCACCTCTTTTCTTTTCGCATGAGTATATGTACTTGTCACTTTTCCATGGGTTAGTTGTGTCTTCTGAGCAATTTGTCAGCTTTTGGACACCTTTGAAGTGTTTTCTATGTGTTTTCTATGTGTTTCTATGTGTTTTGGTTTGCCTGCCATGGGTTTTAACGGTGTTTGACGAACAGTTCGACGAACAGTTCGTCGAACAGACGGCTGTTCGGCGAACTGAACCGAACTCGAACATTACGGGGGTGGCTCATCACTACTCAGAAGGGAAGGAGCGCAATTTGACTTTTTGAATAGAAAATATGGTGGAATATTTAGCGGTTGACATGTCGCGTTTGGAGAGCCCCTGTGTCCCTAAACATTGGAGCTCCTCCACAAGTGACCACATTTTGGAAACTAGACCCCCCCAAGGAACTTATCTAGATGCATAGTGAGCACTTTGAACCCCCAGGTGCTTCAGAAATTGATTGGTAAAAAAAAGTTCTTTTTTTTCGCAAAAATTTTCTTTTAGCCTCAGTTTTTTAATTTTTACATGGGCAACAGGATAAAATGGATCCTAAAATTTGTTGGGCAATTTCTCCTGAGTATACCCATACCTCATATGTGGTCATAAACCACTGTTTGGGAGCACGGCATGGCCCAGAAGGTAAGGCGCGTCATTTGACTTTTTGAATGGAAAATTAGCTTCAATCGTTAGCGGAAACCATGTCGCGTTTGGAGAGCCCCTGTGTGCCTAAACATTGGAGCACCCCCAAAAGTGACCCCATTTTGGAAACTAGACCCCCCAAGGAACTTATCTAGATGAATAGTGAGCACTTTGAACCTCCAGGTGCTTCACAAATTGATCCGTAAAAATTAAAAATAACTTTTTTTTCACAAAAAATTTCTTTTAGCCTCAATTTTTTCATTTCTACATGGGTAACAGGATAAAATGGATCCTAAAATTTGTTGGGCAATTTCTCCTGAGTACACCAATACCTCATATGTAGTCATAAACCACTCTTTTGGCATACGGCAGGGCTCAGAAGGGAAGGAGCGTCATTTGACTTTTTAAATGGAAAATTAGCTCCAATCGTTAGCGGACACCATGTCGCATATGGAGAGCCCTGTGTGCCAAAACATTGTAGCTCCCCTACAAGTGACCACATTTTGGAAACTAGACCCCCAAGTAGCTTATCTAGATGTGTGGTGAGCACTCTGAACCACCAAATGCTTCACAGAAGTTTATAACGCAGAGCCTTGAAAATAAAAAATCATTTTCTTTCCTCCAAAAATTATTTTTTAGCCCACAATATTTTATTTTCACAAGGGTAACAGGAGAAATTGGACCCCAAAAGTTGTTGTCCTGTTTGTCCTGAGTACGCTGGTACCCCATATGTGTGGGGGACCACTGTTTGGGCACACGTCGGGGCTTGGAAGGGAAGTAGTGATGTTTTGAAATGCAGACTTTGATGGAATGGTCTGCGGGCGTCATGTTACGTTTGCAGAGCCCCTGATGTGCCTAAACCGTAGAAACCCCCCTCTAGTGAACCCATTTTGGAAACTAGACCCCCCTAGGAACTTATCTAGGTGTGTGATGAGCACTTTGAACCCCAAGTGCTTCACAGACGTTTATAACGCAGAGCCGTGAAAATAAAAAAAATCATTATTTTTCCACAAAAATAATTTTTTAGCCCCCAATTTTTATTTTCCTCAGGGTAACAGGAGAAATTAGACCCCCAAAGTTGTTGTGCAATTTTTCCTGAGTACGCTGATGCACCATATGTTGGGGTAAACCACTGTTTGGGCACACGTTGGGGCTTGGAAAGGAGGGAGCACCGTTTGACTTTTTGAACCCAAAATTGGCTGGAATCAATGGTGGCGCCATGTCGCGTTTGGAGACCCCCCTGATGTTCCTAAACAGTGGAAACCGCCCAATTCTAACTCCAACCCTAACCAAAACACACCCCTAACCACAACCCTAACCCCAACACACCCCTAACCCTAATCCCAACCCTAACCCCAACACACCCCTAACCCTAATCTTAACCCTAACCATAACCCTAACCACAAGCCTAACCCTAATTCCAACCCTAACCCCAACACACCCCTAACCCTAATCTTAACCCTAATCCCAACCCTAACCCTAATTCCAACCCTAATCCTAATTCCAACCTTAACCCTAATTCCTACCCTAACCCTAATTCCAACCCTCACCCTAATTCCAACCCTCACCCTAATTCCAACCCTCACCCTAATTCCAACCCTAAACCTAATTCCAACCCTAACCCTAATTCTAACCCTAATTCTAACCCTAACCCTAATTCTAACCCTAACCCTAATAGAAAAATAAAAGTAAAAATATTTTCTTCATTTTATTATTTGTCCCTACCTATGGGGTGATAAAGGGGGGTTATTTACTATTTATTTATTTTGATCACTGTGATAGGGTTTATCACAGTGATCAAAATGTCCCTGAATGAATGAATCTGCTGGCCGACAGATTCGGCGGGTGCACTGCACATGCACCCACCATTTTGGAAGATGGAGGTGCCCATGGACAAAGGACTAGGGACACCGGAGGTACTGGGGGGAGATCAGAAGGCGGGGAGATCAGAAGGTGGGGGGAGCGGAGGGAAGGAGAGGGGGAGCAGATACTGACGGGGGCAGCAGATCGCCGCCGTCAGTCGGTGGCGGGGGCAGATCGCCCCCGTCAGTCGGTGTGGGGGGTCAGATTACTGTCTCCAGCCATGGCTGATGGTATTTCAGCATTGGCCATGGCTGGATTGTAATATTTCACCAAGTTTCATTGGTGAAATATTACAATCACTTTCATTGGCTGTTTCACTTTCAACAGCCAATCAGAGCGATCGTAGCCACGAGGGGGCAAAGCCACCCTCTGGGGTGAAACACAAAGCCTCCTGTGCCTGCGAGTTGGGTGACCTTTCAGTGACCCTGGTCTTTGAGAAGGGTTTAGGTGAAACTGGTCTCCTGCTATTCTCACTCCGGGGTACCCCTCTAGTATGTATTCGGGGATGACTGTCCCCAGCAAGGGAACACGACCCTTTCCCCAGCTCCTGGGCTTGCAGGGTCTGGTGTGACGGACACAATGGGGCAGAGTCCCGTATAAAGTCCTGAGTAGTGGCGTACTGCTCGATCAGTACAACCACCTGGTCTAGAGTGCCCGGGTCCTCTTGCTGCCCCACCCAACGCTGTATGGCTGCTGGCAGAGCTCTCACCAGCTGGTCGACCAACACTCTCTCCACCATCTGGACTGGAGTCAAGGTCTCAGGTTGGAGCCACCTTTTCACTAGCTGCAATAAGCCATAAACTCAGACCTGGCGGACAGGGTCTCCACAACACTCCATGAAAACACCCATTGGCCTCTCACATAGGTATTAACCCTCAGTCGGGCAAAGATCTCACCTTTTAGCTTCTCACAGTCCTAGGCGTCCTCCCGACTGAGGTCAAAGTAGGCCTTTAGCACATCACCCCTCAGGAATGGAGCCACCATTTTGGCCCAATGGGCCATTGGCAGGTTCTCACACTCCGTGGTGCACTCATAGATGGTGAGGAAAGCTTCCAAATCATCTTCCAGATTCAGCTTCCTCAAATTGGAACAGACCTTGTCCCGGGCCTCACAACGTTCCAGGATCGGTGATGGAGGGGCCTCACACAGGGCCGCAATCGGTTGCAGCAACAGGTTAATTGTCTGTTGTTGTTGCTGTGTGAGGACCAGATGTCTCACGATTTCTTCCATCTTTTCCGCAAGCCGAGGTTGCATTGTTGCAAGCCTAATGACAGACATGCAGCTGGCATTGGGGTATGCCTAAGTTTACACTGCCCGTATTTTCCACCACATTGTAAGTCAGCGGTGTTCACACCATGCAGTAATGAGGCAATGACCCAGTAAAGTTCAAAGCAAATGTCTTTAATGTCCAAAAACTCACAAATGAAAAGGATATGGCAGAGGCGTATACAGGGGGGGCAGCCAGGGCATGTGCCTCGGGCGCAGCCGGCAGGGGGGCGCAGTCGGGCCACCTAATGCGGCAGTCCGCAGTGTCTCCCCCGTGGCTGCATCCTGACGCCCCCAGCCAGGGAGTCGGTGGTTCCCTGTGCTGGCTGTCAAGCTGACAGCTGGCGCAGAGAGGCTGCTGCACGCTGGCTCCCAGGGATCAATTGTACTGGCGTCTATACAGACGCCAGTACAATTGAAGCTCTGACCGCCGGGTCAGAGCGACGCCAGCAGCGTGATCAAGTCATGTGTCACTCGCTGGCGGCGTCCAGAAGGGGTAACGCTGGTGGTAAGTGTGCTCCACTGTGGAGCTGAAGACACCATCGAAGATTAACGGGGGGACATAATATGGGGGGTGATACTTTATGTGGGGGATTTGGAGTGGGGATGGTGGGTTCTTTATGTGTTGGGGATTTGGAGTGGGGATGGGGGGTTCTTTATGTATGGGGGGATTTGGAGTGGGGATGTGGGGGTTGTTTATGTGTGTGGGGATTTGGAGAGGTGATGGGGGGTTCTTTATGCTTTATGTGTGGAGGGATTTGGAGTGGGGATGGGGGGTTCTTTATGTGGAGGGATTTGGAGTGGGGATGGGGGGTACTTTATGTGGGGGGATTTGGAGTGGGGATAGGGGGTACTGAATGTGTGTGGGGGATTTGGAGTGGGGATGGGGGGTACTTTATGTGGGAGGATTTGGAGTGGGGATGGGGTACTTTATGTTGGGGGATTTGGAGTGGGGATGGGGATTCTATATGTATGGGGGGATTTGGAGTGGGGATGGGGGGTACTTAATGTGTGTGGGGGATTTGGAGTGGGGATGGGGGGTACTTTATGTGGGAGGATTTGGAGTGGGGATGGGGGTACTTTATGTTGTGGGATTTGGAGTGGGGATGGGGGGTTATTTATGTGTGTGGGGATTTGGAGTGGGGATGGGGAGTTCTTTATGTGTGGAGGGATTTGGAGTGGGGATGGGGTACTTTATGTGGGGGATTTGGAGTAAGAATGGGGGATACTTTATGTGGGGGATTTGGAGTGGGGATGGCGGGTACTTAATGTGTGTGGGGGGATTTGGAGTGGGGATGGGGGTACTATATGTGTGGGGGGATTTGGAGTGGGGATGGGGGTACTTTATGTGTGGGGGGGATTTGGAGTGGGGATGGGGGTACTTTATGTGGGGGGATTTGGAGTGGGGATGGGGGTACTTTATGTGGGGGGATTTGGAGTGGGGATGGGGGTACTTTATGTCGGCGGATTTGGAGTGGGGATGGGGTACTTAATGTGTGTGGGGGCTTTGGAGTGGGGATGGGGGTACTTAATGTGTGTGGGGGATTGGAGTGGGGATGGTGGGTACTTAATGTGTGTGGGATTTGGAGTGGGGATGGGGTACTTAATGTGTGGGGGATTTGGAGTGGGGATGGGGGTACTTAATGTGTGTGGGGATTTGGAGTGGAGATGGGGGGTACTTAATGTGTGGGGGATTTGGAGTGGGATGGGGGGGTGTTATGCTTTTGTAGCTGAGGAGAATAAGCAAAAACGGCAATACACCAGAGAGGCTGGAACCTATTGGATTGCAGTAACCTGAACTAACCACACAACTAGAGGTAGCCGTGGAGCGTTCCTACGTTGATCCTAGACGCCTCGTCACAGCCTGAGAGATAACGACACCTAAAGGCTGAAAGATGAAAGCTATCTGCCCCGGAGCAGATCCCCAAAGAAAATAGGAAGCCCCCAAACATGTAATAGCGGTCAGACAAGAAGAAGCACGGACACAGACAGAAAATAGAATGAGCAAACGCTGGGGCCCAATCTGTCTAGACAGAAAAGTACAGGAAAGGATACTCACTGCAATCAAAAAAAACCCTAAAAAATACCAACTCTTCTGATTGCAAAAACACCTGAGATCACACAATCTCTACCACCTAATCAGATCTCTGGTGTAACAAAACTAAGCCGCAGCCACTGAAAAAACAGGAAAAAGCAAATGAACAAACAACAGTGGCTCCAGATAAACTGAGAGGAGCACAAGCCCCCGGAGGGGACCTGGCTGACCTCCACAGAAGTGCAGGGAACAATGCAAAAAGCAAGCACAAAAATAAAAGCAGAAAATATCTTATCTGATAGCAGAAGATGCAGGCAAGACTCAGCAAACTTCCAAATGAACCAGGAACCACAATTGAGACAAGAACAATTGATCACCGGCAACCATCATGGGAGGGAACCTCCCTTATATCAGACCAGTCCATGATCCCAGATTGCCATTCCTCGCTGAAAGATTCAGTACTGTCTGTAACCACCAGAGGGAGCCTCTGCTCAGAAAACATTTCTAGCACATTCATAACAGGGGGGTACTTAATGTGTGTGGGGGATTTGAAGTGGGGATGGGGGTACTTAATGTGTGTGGGGGATTTGGAGTGGGGATGGGGGTACTTAATGTGTGTGGGGGATTTTGAATGGGAACGGGGGTACTTAATGTGTGTGGGGGATTTGGCATGGTGATGGGGGATTTGGATTGGGGATGGGGAGATTTAATGTGTGGGGGGATTTGAGGACACTGAAGAGTATGTATGAAGGCATGTATGAAGAAACAGTATGGGGTGGGTGCAGACACAGTATGGTGAGTGGGGGGGATGGGTGCAGACAGTATGGGGAGCGAACAAGTGAATGTATGTAGACACAGTATGAGTAGTGATGGGAAAATGTATGTGGACACAGTATGGGGAGTGAGGGTGATGGGATGTGTGCAGACACAGTATGGGGAGTCAGGGGTATGTGTGAGCAAACAATATAGAGAGTGAGGGGGTAAATATATGAGGAGACAGTATGGTGAACAGGAGGAGGTGAGAGGAGACAGTATGAGGAGGGAGGGGAATAGTGTGAGGCGACAGTATATTGCAGATATTTTTATTTAGGAGCATTATAATGACTCTTCTATCTTTAAGGGCATCGTGTGGAGATTTGCTGCTGAAGACTGGAGAAGATGGAAGTCTGCAGAGACGGATGTGGATGAGAAAACTCATCATGGGGTCTGAACAAGAAGAAGAAGAAAAGAAGGAGACAAAGTCATCTATAAGGTACCTGGATGTAAATGTTATTTGTGAAATTAACTAATTCTCATGTTTTTATTTATGTCAGGAGCATTAAAGAGGTTCTCCAGGTCTGTGCTGAGTCTGCAGACATTCTATGTGACTGCAGACTTCTGAATTCTCACAGTGCTCACTGCACACTGTTAGGATTCTCTTGTGCCGGCGATTTACATACATGCAGTCACATGCTGACTAGACATGTGTGGCCTCACTCAATGAAAATGAACAGAGCGAGGCCGGGCACGTCTAGTCGGAATGTGGCCAGAAGTATATAAATCACATGCTTGAGCTGACATGACCGTGTACTCTTGCCACCAGTAAGGGAGAACCCTAAATGTGTGCAGTGCATTAGCTGTGAGGATTCAGAAGCTGTAATGTCAGGATTCATTTCTGCAGGTTCCAGCAGTCATCACATGGACACTTCACTCATATGCGATTTTCATACTTATGGTCCTGTGACAACGAGCTTCTCTTCCTGCTTCTCTCAGTTTTTCACTGAACATTGAGAGCATTAGGGAGAGCAGCTCGTCGGTACATGACTAATTGTGCAAATTGCATGTGTGCTTGGGGGGCGCCGAACCGAATTCTTGCCCCGGGTGCAAGAAAGCCTAGATACACCTCTGGCACATGGTATACTCCGGATCACAGTCAGGGCGTCAAAACAGTCTGAGACCGATTGCCGTGGGCAACTACACCGCTGTGTTATGCTGAGAGGCGCCAGACGTTCACTTCCCTTTGCTCTGTGTTACCTCACGCAAGCCAGATGTTGCAGAGCCACCTGCTCTGCAGCTTGCAAACCAACACTGACCCTCTTAACCCTTTGCTGCGGTGTTTTAAATGGGATCTGTGGCCATGGGCTACTTATAAAGGTACTGTCACACTAAGGGAGATCGCTAACGAGATTGCTAAAGCATCAGCAATTTTATGACGCAGCAGCGATCTCGTTAGCGACGCCGCTGTGTGACATGTAGCGGCGATGTGGCCCCTGCTGCGATGTCGCTGATTGCTCATGAATGTTCTGAGCCGTTTTTTGGTCTTTGGTGTCCCGCTGGTGAGCCTGAATCGCTGAGTGTGACTCCCTTTATGAACGACTTTACCAGCGTCGCAGGCGGGACTAGGTTTTCCCAACGACCACAGAGGTCGTTATACAGATCGCTGATCTCTGATGAGATCTTTGTGTTTGGAAGCTAACTAGCGATCATATAGTGATCGCACCAACGATCTAGCCAGGTCGTGTCGTTGTCGTGATCGCTGGTGCGATCGCTAAGTGTGACAGTGCCTTAAGACCTGGCTTGAGGTAGTGACCCGCCCCACTGCCATCCTGTAGTTTACTCCAAAAATAAAAGACAATGCCAGGATTTCTTAAATCTACCTTGGTCAACTAGCTTGACCAAGTCCACACTTATTTTTATTCTGCACTGCAACCACAGCTATGTCTATGACTGCAATGCACTCCAGCGGCCTCAATACGCTTCAATGCACATCGTGGGGGATACATACCGTCCCTCACATATAATACCCCTCCCTGCCTCACAATTCTAACAGGATCACTAGCGCTGTATGTGAGGGAAGTGTTGCACAGCTTCTGAATCCACACCTTTGCAGTAGAAAACTTCACAGAGCAGGCTTCATGGGATAACAAGCTTTTACTTGTACCAACATGAGGAAAAAGGAAAAATGCACAGTCATTTCAGCATTGCATCAGGAAACAGGAACAAAACGAAAGTGAAACTACAAGTGAGACTATTTCTTATACAATACATTAAACAGAAGGAAACGTGGAAACATTACACAACATCGCCATCTGTTGTCAGGTCAGATAAAGTCCTCCTTTTACTTATAATAAGTCCCAATATGTTGCATATGCCAACACCCTTTCTCAACAGTAAGGACTTATTCAATCAAACCCAACTTTTTTATTAGTCTCTGATGTTTATCATCATTCAACGCCTTCGTGAAAATGTCTGCTGTCCTTTCTTCAGTAGGGCAATACTCCAACATCAAGACACCTTGGTCCTCTTTTAGTTTTGTTGGTTCCAAGTGTGATTGTCCTAATTCTGTCAACAATTGTCTTAACCACAGTACTTCTTGTCTTTCTATCTGTATTCCTAGGTACTGTTTTACATTTCCCAAGTCTTTGATTTCAAAATGTTGTTTCAGGGTTTTTAGAATGTTTTCTTTATCCCTTTCTTGTTTAAAACAAATCAAAATGTCGTCTACATATATGAGTACATAAATCCATCTATTACTCAGCCTTTTTGTGTACAAGCATGGATCAGCTTTGCTTCTTTGAAATTTTTCATTTGTTAGTACTTCCGTGATTTTGTCATTCCACGCTTTAGCTGCTTGTTTTAAACCATATATGCTTTTCTGTAGTTTACAAACTTTGTTTGTATTTCTTTCATCTTTGAATCCTGGAGGTTGTTCCATGTAAATGTCTTCTGTTAAATCTCCATTCAAAAAAGCTGTCTTTACATCCAGATGTCTTAGTTCCATCTTTTCCACTGCTGCAACTGTAATTAAAGTTCTTATTGTAGTGTGTTTGACAACTGGAGCAAATATTTCATCATAGTCTTCTTTTTCTGGAAGTCGAGCTATGTCTTCCCAAGAGATAGATTCATACATTTTACTTGTACTTGCCATGTATGAAAGGCGTTTTGGTGGTTTTCCTTTGTTCTTTCTTATTGAACGTCTTGGTTCTGTGTCTGTTTGTAGTTGTGATTCTTCACTTTCAGTATTTTGTTCTTCATTAATTTCTACTTCTTTCTCATCAGATATTTCTTCAGTTATGTCACTATTGTTTTTCTCATTTTTTGTTTCAACTGAAATCATAATGTCTTTATTTAAATCTTCAATGAATGTCACACTGTTACTCACCATAACTCTGTTTTGGGTTCTAAGACTCTATATCCTTTGCAATTTTCACTATATCCAACGAATATTCCTTCCATGGATCTGTTTTGAAGTTTGGAACGTTTTTCTGTTGGAATGAATATAAAAACTTTACATCCAAAAACTTTTAAATGATTGACACTAGGTTTCATACCTTGCCACAGTTCATATGGAGTTTTCTTCAGTTTTCTGGAAAAAGTAGGTTCTGTAGATATGTAGCTGTCATTGCTGCCTCACCCCAATATTTCTCTGGTAGTTTAGAATCTGTCAGCATACATCTCATCATCTCTGTTAGAGTTCTGTTTTTCCTTTCTGCTACTCCATTTTGCTCAGGTGTGTATGGAACAGTTTTCTGATGTTCTACTCCATTTTGTCTTAAGTAGTCTTCTATTCTGTGACCTGTAAATTCACCTCCATTATCACTTCTGATGACATTTGGCTTCCTTTGAAATTTGTTACTTGATCTTGTACATAGTCTACAAGTTTATCAAAAACTTCACTTTTGTTCTTAATTATGTGACTGTGTATCTTGAGTAGTCGTCTATAAAAGTCAACATGTATCTATTGCCTTCTGATGTAGTCTGTTGTGTTTTGGTAGCTGAGGATAATAAGCAAAAATGGCAATACACCAGAGAGGCTGGAACCTATTGGATTGCAGTAACCTGAACTAACCACACAACTAGAGGTAGCCGTGGAGCGTTCCTACGTTGATCCTAGACGCCTCGTCATAGCCTGAGAGATAACTACACCTAAAGGCAGAAAGATGAAAGCTATCTGACCTGGAGCAGATCCCCAAAGAAAATAGGAAGCCCCCAAACATGTAATGGCAGTTAGACAAGAAGAAGCACGGACACAGACAGAAAATAGAATGAGCAAACGCTTGGGCCCAATCTGTCTAGACAGAAAAGTACAGGAAAGGATACTCACTGCAATCTAAAAAAAACCCCTAAAAAATACCAACTCTTCTGATTGCAAAAACACCTGAGATCACACGATCTCTACCACCTAAAATCAGATCTCTGGTGTAACAAAACTAAGCCGCAGCCACTGAAAAAACAGGAAAAAGCAAATGAACAAATAACAGTGGCTTCAGATAAACTGAGAGGAGCACAAGCCCCCGGAGGGGACCTGGCTGACCTCCACAGAAGTGCAGGGAACAATGCAAAAAGCAAGCACAAAAATAAAAGCAGAAAATATCTTATCTGATAGCAGAAGATGCAGGCAAGACTCAACAAACTTCCAAATGAACCAGGAACCACAATTGAGACAAGAACAATTGATCACCGGCAACCATCATGGAAGGGAACCTCCCTTATATCAGACCAGTCCATGATCCCAGATTGCCATTCCTCGCTGAAAGATTCAGTACTGTCTGTAACCACCAGAGGGAGCCTCTGCTCAGAAACCATCTCTAGCACATTCATAGCAGTACCCCCCTTGAGGAGGGGTCACCGAACCCTCACTTGTGCAACCAGGCCGATCAGGATCAGCTCGGTGATAGGTACCGATCAGTCTCCTAGCATGGATGTCCGAAGCAAACACCCAAGAATTGTCCTCCTGACCATAACCTCTCCACTTAACCAAATACTGGAGTTTCTGTCTAGAAAAACGAGAATCCAATATTTTCTCAACTACATACTCCAGATTGCCCTCAACCAAAACAGGGTCAGGAGGCGCAGCCATAGGAACCACTGGCTCGACAAACCTCTTCAATAAGGACTTGTGGAACACGTTATGGATCTTAAATGTCCCTGGAAGAAGCAAACGGAAAGAAACAGGATTAAGAATCTCCATGATCTTATAAGGTCCAATAAACCTACGCTTAAACTTTGGAGATGCAACCCTCATAGGGATATTTCTTGAGGACAACGAAACCAAGTCCCCCACTTTAAACCGAGGACCATCAGTCCTATGCCGGTTGATCAGCAGACATAAAACATCTCAAATAAGTCTCCAAGGTCTGGTTAGTTCTCTCGGTTTGTCCATTGGTCTGAGGATGAAAAGTAGAGGAGAAAGATAATTGAATACCAAGTTTAGAACAAAATGTCCTCCAAAATCTGGAAACAAACTGGTCTCCTCTGTCAGACACAATGTTCTCCGGAATGCCATGTAACCGAACCACGTGCTGAAGGAACAAAGGCACCAAATCGGAGGAGGAAGGTAACTTAGGTAATGGCACAAGATGTATCATCTTGGAAAACCTATCACAGATTACCCAGATAACGGTCATTCTCTGAGAAACAGGGAGGTCGGAAATAAAATCCATAGAGATATGGGTCCATGGCCTCTTGGGCACAGGTAATGGCATTAACAAACCACTAGAGCGAGAGCAAGGCTTGGAGCGAGAGCAAGTCCTGCAGGACTGCACAAATTCTCTGACGTCACAAGACAAAGTAGGCCACCAAAAGGACCGACTCACCAAGTCTCTGGAACCAAAAATCCCGGGATGACCAGCCAACGCGGAACAATGAATCTCAGACATCACACTCTTCTTCCACTGGTCTGGGACAAACAATTTCCCAATAGGGCAGCGCTCAGGTTTATCCTCCTGACACCCTTCCAGAGCCAGTCTCAAATTGGGCGAAATGGCGGAAAGAACTATTCCTTCTTTCAAAATAACAGTAGGATCAGATAACTCAGGAGAGTCCGCAAAGAAACTCCAGGAGAGGGCATCCGCCTTAACATTCTTAGTGCCAGGAAGAAAAGAAACCACAAAATTAAAACGTGTGAAAAACAAGGCCCACCTGGCCTGTCTAGGATTAAGTCGCTTGGCTGATTCGAGATAAACCAGATTCTTATGGTCCGTGAGGACCACCACCTGATGTTTGGCTCCTTCCAGCCAATGTCTCCACTCTTCAAAGGCCCACTTCATGGCCAATAACTCCTGATTACCCACGTCATAATTACGTTCAGTTGGAGAAAATTTTCGAGAGAAAAAGGCACAAGGGTTACTCTTCGAGGTCTCTGGATCTCTTTGGGACAAAACGGCACCTGCCCCAATTTCATAGGCATCAACCTCCACCTGAAACGGTAGAGAAATATCAGGTTGCCGTAGAACAGGAGCAGAAGTGAATCTCTGCTTAAGTTCCTGAAACGCAGAGACTGCCTCAGGAGGCCAATTCACCACATCAGAACCCTTTTTGGTCAAATCAGTCAATGGTTTAACAATACCGGAGAAATTACCAATAAATTTACGATAAAAATTGGCAAAACCCAAAAATCTCTGAAGAGCCTTTAATGAAGTAGGTTGGACCCAATCACAGATGGCCTGAACCTTGACCGGGTCCATTTCAATAATAGACGGAGACAAAATGAATCCCAGAAATGAGACCTTATGTACGCCAAAAAGACACTTTGATCCCTTCACATACAGTGCATTCTCTCTCAAAATCTGGAACACAGTCCGAACATGTTTCACATGAGAGTCCCAGTCATTGGAAAAAATCACGATATCATCCAAATAAACAATCAGAAATTTATCCACAAAATCCCTGAAAATATCATTCATGAAGGATTGGAAGATGGAAGGAGCATTAGTGAGCCCAAAGGGCATCACTAGGTACTCAAAATGCCCCTCTGGGGTATTAAATGCCGTCTTCCATTCATCCCTGTGCTTAATGCGAATAAGGTTATATGCCCCCCTGAGGTCAAGCTTGGTAAACCAGCTAGCACTTTTCACCCTGCAAAACAGGTCAGAAATCAAGGGTAACAGATATTTATACTTCACAGTGATCTTATTCAAGAGACGATAATCAATACACGCCCTCAATGAACCATCCTTTTTGGCCACAAAGAAAAAACCGGCACCCAGGGGTGAAGAGGATGGTCTGATATGACCCTTCTCCAATGACTCCTTTATATAAGATCGCATAGCATCGTGTTAAGGTACAGACAAGTTAAAAAGGCGACCTTTTAGGAAATTTACCACCAGGCACTAATTCAATAGCGCAATCATAGCTCCTGTGAAGGGGCAAGGATGCAGATTTACTTTCACTAAATACATCCGAAAAATCAGTCAAAAAGTCTGTAACCAAGGGAAACCTAGTACAATAATGTCATGCAGATTATACAGCACCAGAAATTTGCAACTCTCCTGATGATCTGGTCAACCCTCATTATCACCTGAGTAGAAAACTGGGGTTTATTCTCCGCCAAAGGGGCAGAATCAATGCCCAGTAGGGGAATAGATTTCCGCAGGGGTATCATGGCAAACCCACAACGTTTGGCAAAGTCAAAATCCATCAGGTTAATAGCTGCTCCTGAATCAACAAAAGCCTGAGCAGAAAATGTGGACAGGGAGCAAATCAGGGTAACAGTCAACAGAAATTTAGTCTGAATACTATCCAAGACAACTGAGCGTGCAAAACGTCTTCCCCGCTTAGGGCAGACTGAAATAGCATGAGAGGCGTCACCACAGTAGAAACATAACCCGTTACGCTTTCAAAACTCATGACGCTGTGCCCCAGAAGTCACTCTATCACACTGCATGGGCTCAGAAGCTGGCTCACAAGGCAACACTATCTCACGCATACCTCTGTGCTCACGCAAACGTCTGTCAATTTGAATAGCCAATGACATAGAATCATTGAGACCCGAGGGAGCAGGGAATCCCACCATAACATCCTTTACATTCTCTGACATCCCCTTCCAAAAAAGGGCTACCAAAGCATCATCATTCCATTTGGTCAGGACTGCCCACTTTCGGAATTTCTGACAGTACAACTCAGCGTCTTCAAGACCCTGATTTAATGCCAACAAGGTTTTTTCAGCTTGATCAGTGACATTAGGTTCATCGTACAATAACCCCAGAGCCAGAAAAAATGCATCAATATCATTCAAAACAGGATCCCCAGGTGTCAAGGAAAAAGCCCAATCCTGAGGGTCGCCGCGCAGGAGAGAGATGACAATTTGAACCTGCTGTGCTGCGTTCCCTGAGGACTTAGGCTTTAAGGCAAAAAACAACTTACAGTTATTTTTGAAATTCAGACATTTAGCCCGATCCCCCAAAAACAAATCTGGCATGGGAATCCTAGGTTCCACAACTGGCAACCCAGCAAGATAGGTAGCAATACTCCGAACCTCA
The DNA here is from genome assembly GCA_033576555.1 of Oophaga sylvatica. NCBI lineage: Eukaryota > Metazoa > Chordata > Amphibia > Anura > Dendrobatidae > Oophaga > Oophaga sylvatica. Next base: position 14,827 of record JARQOD010001946.1, on the reverse strand, counting down.
GTGACAAGCTGATCCACACGGTGTTAGGGTCTGCGGAACGCACCAAATATATGATGTGGAGAGGTGCGTTCGCAGCCCGGGGTCCACCGTGCAGGCGGAGCCTGCTGCTAGTAAAATGGCGCAAGAAGCGAACTCTGTTGTCCCGCAGAGTCGCCAAAATAAACGCCGTAACGCGCTGTGGCAATATGTGCAAACTCTGTTAATCCACAGAGCCGCTAGAAGGAGTGCCGCAGCGCTATATGGCGATGTGTGCGAACTCACTTAACACAACTGAGTCGCAAAATAAACACGCTAGGGCGCTGTCTAGCGTTGAAAGCGAACCCTGTTACGTCACAGAGCCGCTGAGACAAACTTCTGTGTCCTTATACATAAATGGGAACAGCATCCGATCCGGGTGAAAAAAGTAACAATTTTATTGTGCCAAAAATCAGTGCAACGTTTCGGCCATTATGGCCTTTGTCAAGCATAGTATACAATACAGGTCAGCGTCCTTAAATGGTGTGGAGGAGCCAATCACCATCAAAGTACCGCCCATCAATGTAATTAGATAAAATTCAATAAAACAATCACATAAAACAGCAATCAGATAACATAGGGAAGACATATAATACATATGGACACAGATACATATAAAATGTTCAAGATATACACCAAAATGTATTAGGTAAACAAACTCAACTAAACCATTCCCCAATAGATGCCCAACTAGTAGCTCGCCATACAAGGATTTTAACCAATCACCCATCATTACATATATCTCTGTGACCCAGCCAATCGGTAAATCCACTCCGTTTAGCGCCAATTCCAGCAACCCATCAGTTACTCTCTCTTATCGCTATCATAGTATTACCTCATCGATTGCCGCCCCCTTTCCACTATCAACAGTACCGCGTGTGTCTGCTGGAGTTCCGGGTTTCAGAGAAAGCGTGTGATGCATAACTCGGCATCACCTGATGTCCGATCATGTGACATGCCACGTCATGATCCCGCGCATGCGCAGAACCATATCAATATTGTAGTCCTAAATCCGGGACATACAGCACAATTGTGGCATATAAATTATCGCGATACCCAAATATATGGAAACCGCTTATTCTAAACAGCACATATACAGTAGTATAGTTGGTGATGAAATTTAACACCTGTTGGGGGCGCAAAAGAAATATCAAGGAGATATGGGCCAAAACCATAGCATTATCTTCCAAACATAGTAACAACACCTACACAAGCCCTATAAATCCCAGGGAACATTATGACAAAGGGTCACTTTATTTGGAGAGCACTAAATAAATATAGAGCTAAATAGTGGGCACGGGGAGCAACAAACATAAATATAGATAGATCAAAAATTATGGTCCTTCAAAGTAGATCTGTTGGGTCCCATGTCCTCCATTCACTCCAGGTAACCACTGTCACGACGTATAACAGATATATTCAAAGATAGCAACCTATATCTAATGTGACATCATTCTAAATTTCATATAATAGAGAAAATCAACATGTATACATAGTATCTGCCAGCAATGTCTTACCTGACATAATATCCTATGTATTGTGGGTCAATTCTGTGTACGTGTCACGCTGTCTCTGGATAGAGGTGGACCGGGGTCTATGCTGACCCTGAACTGGGGTCCTGACTAGTCCCTCTACCTGGAGGTACTGTTAATGGTACAGAGGTCCAGGCCGCCAGCGTAACCCTGTCTCCTGTAGATCCCTGACCACTGTAATCTAGTCCTGAGAAGGACCCTGATTACCACCACAGGGAATGGGCAGGTCACAGCTTACACACAGTCTAAGACAAACGAGACAGACAAGGGGTAAAGAAAACACAGCCTTGCATACAACACTTCCACTACAGAGGAACACAAAAGGTTAAGGAGATAAACAATAAGCGAGGAGAGGAAAAACCACAACAGGCACTCTTAGCTTAAGTCTTCTCAGAAACGATCCGCTCTGCTGGTCTGAATGAATGCTTTCACCGGCAACTTCCCCAGCAGACCAGCAGGTATATGAAGGAAACTAATTAACAAAACATCAATCGCAGCTGGGCGAGGCTGGTCAGCCCAGCACCGAGAGAGAAAGAATTAACTCCCTCAGTGCCGAAAAACACCCAGCACCAGAAACTCAGCTGTGCAAAGTCAGGGTGTGCAATCGCGACGATCTTCGCAGCGACACACCCGTGACAGTACCCCCCCTTCTACGAGGGGCCTCTGGACCCTCAGGGCCTGGTCTATCTGGGTGAGTAGTGTGGAAGGCCCGAACCAAACGGTCTGCGTTAATATCCGATGCAGAAACCCACATCCTCTCCTCAGGACCATACCCCCTCCAATGAACAAGGTACTGAAGGGACTGGCGATTCAGACGTGAGTCAATGATCTTCGATACCTGAAACTCCAAATTACCATTGACCACCACTGGAGGAGGAGGTAGAGGTGACGGTATAACTGGTGCCACGTACCTCTTAAGCAACGATTTGTGAAACACATTGTGGATTTTAAATGTAGGAGGGAGGTCAAGACGGAAAGCCACCGGACTAACTATTGAACTGATCCTGTATGGCCCGATGAATCTGGGACCGAGTTTCCAGGAGGGAACCTTAAGTTTTATATTCTTGGTAGACAACCATACCAGATCGTTCACACTTAGGTCCGGACCAGACACTCTCCTCCTATCAGCCATACGTTTGTATCGGTTCCCACTAGTGCTCAGATTATTAAGCACTCCTCTCCACATTGAAGCAAGTGACGACGAAAATCGTTCCTCCTCAGGAACCCCAGAAAAGCCCCCCCCATTGAAAGTACAAAACTGGGGGTGAAAACCATATGCCCCAAAAAACGGGGACTTACCAGTGGACTCGCTCCGCCTATTGTTAAGAGCGAACTCTGCCAGAGGCAAGAAAGAAGACCAGTCCTTTTGGTTCTCTGAGACAAAACACCGGAGATATGTCTCTAAGCTCTGATTCAGTCGCTCTGTCTGACCATTGGTCTGTGGATGAAAAGCCGAAGAAAATGACAACTGCATCCCCCGACGAGAACAAAATGCCTTCCAGAATTTGGACACAAACTGAGACCCCCGATCCGACACCACATCGGAAGGCAACCCGTGAAGTCTCACAATCTCCCCAATGAACACCTGCGCCAGAGTTTTAGCATTAGGAAGAGCAGGAAGAGCAATAAAATGTGCCATTTTGCTGAACCTGTCAACTACAACTAGTATGACAGTTTTACCTGAAGACGGAGGAAGGTCCGTAATGAAGTCCATAGACAGATGGGTCCATGGACGCTCCGGGATTTTCAACGGTAAAAGGGCCCCAGACAGACGGGTATGTGGGGTCTTAGAGCGCGCACATACCCCACAGGACGCGACAAAAGTTACCACCTCTTTATTTAAGTTAGGCCACCAAAACCGGCGAGAAACGAGATCTACAGTTGCTTTACTCCCTGGGTGTCCTGCCAAAGCAGAATTATGATGTGCCTCGATAACCTTTTGTCTTAACTGATCTGTAACAAACAGTTTCCCTGGAGGTCCTACAGGGGCGTCCCCCTGAGCCTCCAATACCTCCTCCTCAAGCTCAGAGCATACAGCCGACACCACAACTCCCTCCTGAAGAATAGGAACCGGGTCATCCGTCTTCCCGGCCCCGGGAAACTACGAGATAAGGCATCAGCCTTTACATTTTTTGACCCAGGACGATATGTGACGACAAAATTAAACCTGGTAAAAAACAACGACCATCTAGCTTGTCTGGAATTCAGACGTTTAGCAGACTCTAAATACAGCAGGTTCTTGTGATCAGTAATGACGGTGACCGGGTGGACTGCCCCCTCCAAAAAGTGACGCCACTCTTCAAAAGCCAACTTAATGGCCAAGAGTTCCCTATTGCCGACATCATAATTCCTCTCGGCGGACGACAATTTTTTAGAGAAGAAAGCGCACGGATGCCATTTACCAGGGGACGGACCTTGAGATAATACCGCACCCACTCCTACGTCAGATGCGTCTACCTCCACAATGAACGGTTGTGATGCATCAGGTTGGATGAGTATGGGTGCTGAAGCAAAACATTTTTTCAAGGAGGAAAATGCTTGACAAGCTTTGTCAGACCACCTAGAAAAATCCGTCCCTTTTTTTGTCATGTCAGTGAGAGGTTTGACAACAGATGAGAAATTACGAATAAATTTCCGGTAGTAGTTAGCAAACCCCAGGAAACGCTGCAGTGCTTTAAGATCCTCTGGCCGATCCCATTCAAGCACAGCCTTCACTTTCCCAGGGTCCATACGGAAACCGGAGGCTGACACCAAGAATCCTAAAAACTGAAGTTCTTGTACAGCGAATACACACTTCTCCCATTTGGCGTACAGTTTATTATCTCGCAAGATCTGCAACACTTGTCTCACATGCTCCTGATGAGACACAAGATCCGGCGAGTAAATTAAGATGTCATCTAGATAAAGGACAACAAACTGTCCCACTAGGTGGCGAAAGATGTCATTAACAAAATGTTGAAACACCGCCGGGGCAGTAGTCAGACCGAAAGGCATGACAAGGTTCTCATAATGTCCCTCCGGAGTGTTAAACGCCGTCTTCCACTCATCCCCCTCCTTTATCCTAATCAGATTATACGCCCCCCTGAGATCCAACTTAGAGAACCATTTGGCGCCCACAATCTGATTGAAGAGATCAGGAATAAGTGGGAGCGGATACGGATCTCGGACCGTAATCCGATTAAGCTCACGGAAATCCAGGCAAGGGCGTAGGCCTCCATCTTTTTTCTTCACAAAGAAGAACCCCGCGGCCACTGGGGAAGATGAAGGTCTAATATGCCCCTTGGCCAGACTTTCCGAAATGTAATCCTTCATAGCTTGCCTCTCAGGACCAGAAAGGTTATATAACCTAGATTTTGGTAACTTAGCATCAGGAAGCAATTTTATAGCACAGTCATATGCGCGATGAGGAGGTAATTCTTGACACCCTTCCTCTGAAAACACATCCTCAAAGTCCTCCAGAAAAGGAGGTAAGGTTCTAGGCACGACCGTACCGATGACCGTGTTCATGCAGTTACTATTGCAAAATTCACCCCACTGGCTTATCTCTCTGGATTGCCAATTAATAACTGGGTTATGTTTAGTTAACCAAGGAAGTCCCAACACAATAGGAGTGGGAAGGCCCTCCAACACATAACAAGACAATAGTTCTTTATGTATTGCCCCCACTCGAAGGTCTATGTTATGCACGGCTTGCACAAAGCTACCTTGACCGAGAGGCCTGGCGTCAATAGAGAATATAGGGATAGGTTTAGCCAATACACTCAGTTGCATACCTTGCACCTGGGCAAACCGAGCGTCCACGAGATTAGCCGCGGCCCCACTATCCAGAAGAACAGAAATCCTCTCAGTTCTCGTACCTACCACCACCACTGGTACGAGAAACTGAGACGGACTTGGGGACGAAATACATACTCCCAGATTGTCGTCCACCACACAACCTGGGATTAATAGTTTTCCGGCGACTTCTTGCTCAGTACAGTACGGGATGGACACCCCTCAATAAAATGTCCTTCTCTCCCGCAGAAGAAACACCTTGTTTTGCGGCGCACCGCCGATCCCCTCCCTCGGAATGATGTCCCTCCCAACTGCATAGGTTCCTCGGAACAAACCAGGGGAACCTCAATATTAGGGACTTTAGAAGGAGGTGGAGTCATCACAGGGGGCGGAGTTACCCCACACCTCTCCCGAAGCCATCTATCAATGCGAATAGCAAGAGCCATAGCGGCCTCCAGTGACGGGGGAGAATCATACTGAGCCAACACATCTTTTAATTTGTCAGATAAACCTTGACAAAACTGGCTCTTAAGAGCCGGGTCATTCCACTGAGTATCCGTGGCCCACCTACGGAACTCTGAAGAAAATTCCTCCGCCGGACGATCTCCCTGCTGTATCCTACGTAACTTCATTTCAGCAAGGGAGACCCGATCCGGGTCATCATATACCAGACCCAGGGCTGTAAAAAATCGGTCCACTGACTGGAGAGCCGGGGAGCCCGGGGGGAGAGAGAACGCCCAGGATTGAGGGTCCCCTTGTAAGAGCGAGATGACAATTCCCACCCTCTGATCCTCACTCCCCGACGACTGCGGCCGCAGCCGAAAATACAATTTACATGCTTCCGGAAAGTAAAAAACTTGTCCCGCCCACCAGTGAACCTGTCCGGGAGAGCTACTTTAGGTTCAAATCTGGTTTGCTCCCGGGGGTACAAAACCTTGGATTTAACGTCCGTCAGCTCCATGGACAAACTCTGCAACTGCTGAGCTAAATGGGCTACTGGATCCATGGTGGCTGGGGAGAATCTTTAGAGTGGCTGGTGAAAATGTCACGACGTATAACAGATATATTCAAAGATAGCAACCTATATCTAATGTGACATCATTCTAAATTTCATATAATAGAGAAAATCAACATGTATACATAGTATCTGCCAGCAATGTCTTACCTGACATAATATCCTATGTATTGTGGGTCAATTCTGTGTACGTGTCACGCTGTCTCTGGATAGAGGTGGACCGGGGTCTATGCTGACCCTGAACTGGGGTCCTGACTAGTCCCTCTACCTGGAGGTACTGTTAATGGTACAGAGGTCCAGGCCGCCAGCGTAACCCTGTCTCCTGTAGATCCCTGACCACTGTAATCTAGTCCTGAGAAGGACCCTGATTACCACCACAGGGAATGGGCAGGTCACAGCTTACACACAGTCTAAGACAAACGAGACAGACAAGGGGTAAAGAAAACACAGCCTTGCATACAACACTTCCACTACAGAGGAACACAAAAGGTTAAGGAGATAAACAATAAGCGAGGAGAGGAAAAACCACAACAGGCACTCTTAGCTTAAGTCTTCTCAGAAACGATCCGCTCTGCTGGTCTGAATGAATGCTTTCACCGGCAACTTCCCCAGCAGACCAGCAGGTATATGAAGGAAGCTAATTAACAAAACATCAATCGCAGCTGGGCGAGGCTGGTCAGCCCAGCACCGAGAGAGAAAGAATTAACTCCCTCAGTGCCGAAAAACACCCAGCACCAGAAACTCAGCTGTGCGAAGTCAGGGTGTGCAATCGCGACGATCTTCGCAGCGACACACCCGTGACAACCACTCCTAGATATAAGAAAAAAAGAATGAAAAAAAGAAAAAACTACACATATATCTAAAAACAAAAAACTATATACAGAGTCATGATGCCTATATGGGAGTGAGAATTCATCTCATACAAATATGTAGGTTGTATTCCAAATTTAAACCCTTAGGTTGTAACGTCTCCAGAATGGAGATCCAACGCAATTCCTTCTGTTTTAACAACTTTATTCTATCACCTTCACGTCTCAAAGGAGGAACCCCATCTATTACCCTAAATCTCAATTGACTAACCAAATATCTGCAATCAACAAAATGCTTAGATACTGGCAACTCCAACACCTTGGTCCTAATAGTACTTTTATGTTTACTTATTCGAGTTCTAATCTCTATCGTCGTCTCGCCCACATACAACAAACCACATGGGCATGTCAATAAGTAAATAACATAACTAGATGAACACGTATAGCGCTCCTTAATAAGGAACCGCCTACCCGTTCGTGGGTGATGAAAACTGTCTCCTTTAACCATGTTTCCACAGCACGCACAACCCAAACACGGGAAATTAATAAATTTGGGTGGACATAATGTTAGCTGTCATAATGATTTCTGAGAACCAATATCAGATTTAACCAATTTGTCTTTCAAATTGCGACAACGTCTGTATGACAGTAGTGGTCTCTGTGTGAATTCCTCAACCTGTGGTAAACCCCTCTGTAACAGGCCCCAGTGTCTATTCAAGATCCCACTAATCTTGCCACTAATTGGACAATATGTGGACACAAAAGGGACTCGTTTAGAACCAGCCTTACTTCGCTTCCGTGTAACATCCTCCGCTGTTAATTGCATTACTTTATCCCTATAACGCTGGACATTATTCACTGGGTAACCTCTCTTGACAAATTTATCACACATCTGATCAAGTCTAACATCAAGTCTATCCGACTCTCTTACAATCCGTCGCACACGCAGCATTTGGCTCCATGGTAAGGACTCTATCATTTTCCTAGGATGATTACTATCAAATACAAGGAGACTGTTCCTGTCTGTCTCTTTAGTGAACAAATCAGTACACAAAGAACCTTTTTTTTTTATACACTAAGGTATCTAAAAATTGAATCTGCTCCTGAGAATGTGTAATGGTAAACTTCAACTCAGGAAATATCCCATTTATGTAATTGTGGAAACAGAGTAGATCCTCAGTACTACCCTCCCACATACAAAAGATATCATCAATGTAGCGCCAGGTACACAGTTAACTGCTAAGCGAACATAGAACGTGATCATGCGCTAATGTCCTCGCGGGAGTCACCCGCAATCTATGGCATCTGAATGTCAGACCCTGAATACGGCAATCAAACTCCTCACCGGTTATGTCGGTAATCTAGGGCATCTAGGACACCGACCCTGACCAGCTAGCATACCAAACTCCTCACCGATTAAGTCGGTATTCTAGGGGCTTATTTCAGCCGGGCCCTAACCACACACATGCATGACCACACTGGCGCATAGCATATAAAGATTGATACTAGCGCATGGCGGCCCAGCCATGCTGCCCTTTTATAGTAACAGCTACAGGACCTGCCAGAAACAAGGACCAATGAAACTTGTTCCAGAACACCATTAGTCACAGGACCTTCCTGGCGGACCAATAGGAGCTGCTGCAGTACCTGAGCATGTGACCCCTGATCTCCAATGAGAGATCTCACTCTGGGCATGCTCAGAAGGGGAAAACAAGGACTTTGTCCAAAAGACGTCTGCTCGCCGCTAAAAAGTACTGGCCACAATAGCAGAGCCTGGAGGAGCAGCAGTAATCCTCTGCACACTGTTAAACTGGGTGAGACGCTGGGACCGACGTCTAAGCTGAGCAGGCTCCACTGCGGACGGAGATGAATGGGAGACCACATCGGGACTGGTTCGAGACTCCCCCTGTGCAGCAGCGGGAACTCGAACCCCAACATTACCTCCCTCCTAGGGCCCCCCCTTCTCTGGGCCTCACTGCGATGAGCTGCGGAGCGTGAACATGCTCGACAGGCTCCCAAGACCTATCCTCAGGCCCATAGCCCCTCCAGTCTACCAAATAAAACTTTTTGCCACGTACCACCTTACACCCTACGATGGCGTTCACCTCATGGTCGTCTGTAGACGAACCCGATGTCCCGGCAGATGACTCTGAAAACAGGGACATGAGCACAGGTTTCAGGAGGGATACGTGAAAGGTGTCGGAGATACCCAGGCGTGGTGGAAGAGCCAAACGGTATACCACAGGGTTAACCTGCTCGAGGACCTTGAAAGAACCCAGGTAGCGGGGTGCCAACTTAGTGGACTCAACTCGCAGCCTAATGTTAAGGGGGGAGAGCCACACCAAGTCCCCAGGAGCAAATGTTGGAGCGGGGCGCCGATGTGCGTCGGCGGAGGACCTCATCCTCTTCTTGGACGCCTGAATGGCATCCTGGGTACGGTCCCAAATGTCCCGTGCCTCCACAGCCCAGTCTGCCACCCTGGAGTCGGTGGAAGACACGGGCATGGGAACCGCAACCCGCGGATGCTGACCGTAGTTTAGGAGGAATGGAGTCTGTCCGGTGGAGTCAGCCACAGCATTGTTTAGTGCAAACTCAGCCCATGGTAGCAAGGATGCCCAGTCATCCTGCCTGGCTGAGATAAAATGTCGTAGATAGGTGACCAAGGTCTGGTTGGCCCTTTCTACCAACCCATTCGTCTCAGGATGGTACGCTGAAGAGAGATTTAACTCAATACTGAGTAGACGACAAAGCTCTCTCCAGAACCGAGACGCAAACTGGGGACCTCGGTCACTGACAATTTTGTCCGGCATGCCGTGTAGACGGAAGATGTGCCTAACGAACAACGCTGCCAGAGCCCGTGCAGAAGGTAACCGTGGTAGCGGCACCAGATGCACCATTTTGGAAAAATGGTCGGTGATTACCCAAATGATGGTGCAACCCTGAGACTTGGGCAAGCCCACCACAAAGTCCATCCCAACCATCTCCCAGGGCCTGTCTGCCACCGGCAAAGGGTAAAGTAACCCAGCTGACCGTTGTCGTGGAGACTTATTCTTGGCGCAGGAGACACACGCCCGAACGTAGTCCCAACGTGACCATATGCGGCCACCAGTACAGTCATGGACAAAAGTTTTGAGAATGACACAAATAATAATTTTTACAAAGTCTACTGCTTCACTTTTTCTAATGGCAATTTGCATATACTCCAGAATGTTATAAAGAGTGATCAGCTTAACAGCAATTACTTGCAAAGTCAATATTTGGCTAGAAAATTAACTTTATCCCCCAAAACACATTTCAACATCATTGCAGCCCTGCCTTAAAAGGACCAGCTAACCTCTTTTCAGTGATTGCTCCATTAACACAGGTGTGGGTGTTGATGAGGACATGGCTGGAGATCAATCTGTCATGATTAAGTAAGAATGAGACCACTGGACACTTTAAAAGGAGGCTGGTGCTTAGCATCATTGTTTCTCTTCTGTTAACCATGGTTATCTCTAAAGAAACACGTGCAGTCATCATTGCAATGCACAAAAATGGCCTAACAGGGAAGAGTATCGCAGCTAGAAAGATTGCACCTCAGTGAACAATCTATCGCATCATCAAGAACTTCAAGGAGAGAGGTTCCATTGTTGCCAAAAAGGCTCCAGGGCGCCCAAGAAAGACCAGCAAGCGCCAGGACCGTCTCTTAAAAGTGTTTCAGCTGCGGGATCGGGCTACCAGCAGTGCAGAGCTTGCTCAGGAATGGCAACAGGCAGGTGTGAGTGCATCTGCATGCACTGGGAGGCAGAGACTCTTGGAGCAAGGCCTGGTCTCAAGGAGGGCAGCAAAGAAGCCACTTCTCTCCAGAAAAAACATCATGGACAGACTGATATTCTGCAAAAGGTACAGGCAGTGGACTGCTGAAGACTGGGGTAAAGTTATTTTCTCTGATGAATCCCTTTTCGATTGTTTGGGACATCAGGAAAACGCCTCATTCGGAAAAGACAAGGTGAGCGCTACCACCAGTCTTGTCTCATGCCAACTGTTAAGCATCCTGAAACCATTCATGTGTGGGGTTGCTTCTCAGCCAAGAGAATCGGCTCTCTCACAGTCTTGCCTAAAAAACACAGCCATGAATAAAGAATGGTACCAGAATGTCCTCCAAGGGCAACTTCTCCCAACCCTCCAAGAGCAGTTTGGCGATCAACAATGCCTTTTCCAGCATGATGGAGCACCTTGCCATAAAGCAAAGGTGATAACTAAATGGCTCAGGGAACAAAACATAGAGATTTTGGGTCCATGGTTTGGAAACTCCCCAGATCTTAATCCCATTGAGAACTTGTGGTCAATCATCAAGAGACGGGTGGACAAACAAAAACCTAAAAATTCTGACAAAATGAAAGCATTGATTGTGCAAGAATGGACTGCTATCAGTCAGGATTTGGTCCAGAAGTTGATTGAGAGCATGCCAGGGAGAATTGAAGAGGTCCTGAAGAAGGGTCAACACTACAAATATTGACTTGCTGCATTAACTCATTCTAACTGTCAATATAAGCTTTTGTTACTCATATGTTTGCAATTATATTTCTGTCTGTGATAAAAACATCTGTCAAATACACACATAAAAAACAGAGGGCAGCAGATCATGTGAAAATATAATATTTGTGTCATTCTCAAAACTTTTGGCCATGACTGTATGTCCTCGCCAGCAATTCAGATGTCCTCTTTGCCCCAAAGTGTCCACCCACCCTGGATGAATGTGCCCAAGAGAGTACCTCCGGTCGCAATTTGGTAGGCACAAAAGTCTTGCCCGGGGCACAGACTCTAGCGAAACCGGGGCCACTGTTCTCAGGCTCTCTGTGGGGACAATAAGCCGAGGCTCCTCCACCTCCTCCTCAGAGGACACCACAGAGCGAGAGAGAGCGTCGGCACGAATGTTCTTCTCTCCTGAGAGGAAATGGAGTGTGAAATGAAACCGGGAGAAGAACAAGGACCATCTGGCCTGGCGAGAGTTTAGCCGCTGGGCTGTCTGAAGATACACCAAATTTTTGTGGTCGGTGAAGACTTGGAAGGGAAAGTGGGCCCCTCCAACAAATGTCTCCTCTCAGAGAAGGCCAACTTTATGGCTAGCAACTCCCTATCCCCGATGGAATAATTCCTCTCCGCTGATGTGAAGGTCTTAGAGAAGAAGAAGCAAGAATGCTTCCGACCTTGAGCATCCTTTTGGAAGAGGACTGCTCCAGCACCAACGGATGAGGCATCCACCTCCAATAAAAATGGCTTATGAACATTGGGGCGATGTAGGATGGGAGCACTAGCAAAATGAGACTTAATAGAAGTGAAAGCCTTGGAGACCTCCTCCGACCACAATTTGGGATTTGCTCCCTTTTTGGTGAGGGCTACCAAGGGAGCTACCAAGGTAGAGAAATGAGGAATGAACTGGCGATAGTAATTAATGAACCCCATAAAGCGCTGCACCGCTTTAAGAGAGTGGGGTTCTTGCCAGTCCATCACAGCCTGTAATTTGGCTGGATCCATAGCCAATCCCTGGGTTGAGATGATATAACCAAGGAAAGGTAAAGACTCCAGCTCAAACATACATTTCTCTAACTTAGCATAAAGGGAATTTGCCCGTAAGAGGTCGAAGACTCTGCAGACATCTCTCCGGTGGGAGTCAATATCTGGAGAGTAGATGAGTATATCATCCAAATAGACTACGACCGAGGTGGAGAGCATATCCCGGAAGATGTCACTGACAAAGTCTTGGAAAACGGCTGGGCATTACAGAGCCCAAAGGGCATCACCAGATATTCGTAATGCTCAACCCTGGTATTAAAAGCCGTCTTCCATTCGTCCCCCTCACGGATGCAAATCAGGTTATAAGCACCGCGCCGGTGACACCAACTTCCTAATGAACCCTCTTGCTAGGTTCTCCTGAATATATTGCGACATGGCCTCTGTCTCAGGAAGAGAGAGGGGATAGACCCTTCCCGAGGAGGTTCTGCACCAGGCAAGAGGTCGATAGGACAGTCATAGGGGTGATGAGGCGGAAGAGTCTCCGCAGCCTTCTTGGAGAACACGTCTGCATATGACCAATAGCACTTGGGAAGTGGAGTAAGATCTGCCGGTAACTCAGTAGTGGTAACCTGAACGCAACTCCTGACACATCTGCCTCTACATGCATCACTCCAACCCAGTATCCTACCCGAAGTCCACTCTATATGTGGGGAGTGGAAACGGAGCCAAGGTATACCTAGTAGGATCTCGTCTATTCCCTCGGGAAGGACGAGTAGGGAAATAAGCTCCTGATGGGAAGGAGATACAGACAATGCAAGAGGAACAGTCTGGTGTGTTATTTGTGAGGGCAATGTCGACCCATTCACTACCCGGACAGTCACTGATTTGTCAAGCGCCACCAGACGACGAGCAAAGTTAGAGGACATGAAGTTCCCCTCTGCTCCTGAGTCCACGCAAAGCTCGACTAAGTGTGGAAGAGTCTACAGTGACTGTCCCTTTAAATGTCATCTTGGAGGAAAATGCCGCTGTCTCTAGTGAACCTCCTCCCAGGGCTTCCCCGATCGCTGTGGACATTTGTTGGCATAGTGTCCTGTCTGCTGACAAAGGTTACAGACCACGGATACTCGGACGGTCCGAGACTTAGGTCCTGCATGAGGAACCTCTGTGGCCTTTTGGAGTTCGGACGCCAGATCGGGAGATTCGAGAGGTTTGGCAAAGGTGGGAGCCAACCGAATCCTCTGCCTTCACTGGGCCCGCTCCAACCTCCGCTCGTGAAAACGGAGGTCGATGCGGGTAGATATGGAGATAAGCTTCTCAAGTGTGGCGGGAATCTCCCTGGTAGCCAAAGCGTCTTTAACATGGTCAGCCAGTCCTCGCCAGTAGACTGGAATGAGAACTTTATCCGACCAGTCTAGCTCTGAGGCCAGAGTCCGAAACTGGACGGAAAACTGACTGACCAAAGACAAACCCTGTGCCAATGCCAGCAGTTGTAGCGCCGTATCGTAGGTGACCTGAGGTCCTAAAAAGACCTTTTTAAGAGCCTCCAGGAAACGAGGAGCACTCCGCACCACACGATCGTCGCGCTCCCACAGCGGCGTTGCCCACTCCAACGCTCTGCCCGAGAGTAGAGACAGTACAAAACCCACTTGTGCCCGATCCGTGGGGAAACGTGCAGCCAGAAGCTCGAGCTGTATAGAGCACTGACTCACGAATCCCCGACATTGCTTGCTGTCACCGGCAAACTTGTCAGGAAGCGGGAGGTGGGATAATGTAGGGGCAGAGGTGGCAGAGGACAAACTCGCTGCAGCCACGCTAGCAGCCTGAACAGCGACTGCGGTAACATCCACAGCTGAGGTTGTGCACTCAAGAGCCGCCAACCTACCCTCCAGCTGCTGGATGTACTGCGGTAGACGCTGGTCATCCACCATTTTACTAGCCAGACCCTGGCGCTAGTATTATGTTAGTGTCAAGATCCCGTCTGGGTTGGAGCCAATGTTACTGCAAACACTAGGGGAAGCAGAGGCAGGTAGCGTAGTCAGGTGGCAGCCAGAGGTCGCTACACAGGAAAGGCAGTTCAATGAATTTTTGACCCAATTTGGAGGATGGTACATGTGTCTTTAGATTTTTAGTAGACAGCCAAACTTTGTCTCCAACCTGAATAGCAGGGGGCACTCTGCTGCTTCCTT